>CM076581.1:1601834588-1602046794 GCA_034641835.2 Pinus albicaulis
GCCCGCGCCAATGCAAAAAGGGATGTTTTCATGATTTTTGCAAGGAGATGTCTCAAGGGCAAATAAAGCTCATGCTTAGAGGAATGCATTGATGATGTTTTCAAGGCATGACAATGTTCACAGGTCACAAAATGGGTCCTCCATTGTGCGGGACGGGGAATGGTAGGTACGGTGACAAATTACTGTGTAACAGATGCCCCCTAAAGTATGAGGCCCGAGAGAGAGAGGGGTGAAATGCTTTACGAGAACATCTTCAACTGAAGGCCCGCCGTCGGAAAACATGCGCAGAACGATACAAATGATATCTCAAGTACATGATGTATATGTGGTATGGACGCAGCCATCCGAAACAGAGTATGCTATAATTCGGATCCAGGGTATGGGCGCAACCATCCAACTAGGATCAAACAAATAGACTAAGGTATGGTCGCAGCCATCCAATCAGTGAGTCATGTACATAATGATAATAATCCACAATCGCAGCCTAGATTACAACAGACACAATCCAGGGTCTTGCGCTCCATCTCGACCCAACAGAGTACAAGTTCAAGCATGCGAATATGTGAGCTGAAGTCGAACATGCAAGAACATCGTCTGATTACCAGCCAATGATGAAAGCTGTTAACAGACGCGAGAGGAACCACCAATAATGACAATGGCCCTCAAGGTACTACAGGTACAATCTACGGCATGCGAATAAATGAGTTGATGTCGAACACCCGCAGAATCACTCGATCGGAGGTCAATGATGTAAACCTCACGTCGAATGCGACGAACCTGCCATTGAGGCATGCAGGCTTCAAGGTACCATCAGGAGTCTCTAGACCAACTTCCTGGATAATGAGTTGAAGTCGACAGGAAGTGACCTTGATCGAAGGTGGGCCATAATGATTCCCACATCATCGACACGAGACAGAGGAACATAATGTTTTGTTGTGAATCAGGATCATATGAGAAACGGAGGAAGGTTGATATTCGCAGAGGCCAACTTCTCTTGAACATATAAACGGCACGGCAATGGACTTGGCAGTATTTGACATCAACAGATCAAAGGTCATGGAGACGAGGCAGTGAACAGATGAGAGGTCAAAAGAGATTACCCAAACCCATGGAAGCAAAGTGAAACAACGAGATGAGATGTCCCCAACCCGACACGAATGCAGACAAGTGCCATGTTCAAGAGTGACATACTGCCGACGACAACGACGATGGTTCCATTTTTCCCCCACCATTTCTGGCGAGTACCCTAATTATTTTTAATAACAAACTTGAAGGGGATAGCATATGCTTGTAATATAAGTCCGCCCTTCGGGCGAATCCATCCTAGTGCATTTAACGAGTCCTAAGAAGGAGGAACTCGGAGAACGTCATTTTGACTGGATCTGATGTCATCAGGGTTTAACGAGTCTGACAAAGGGAGAACTCGGCGTCTTTTCATGTTTAGAGAGTTTGAAAAGATAGCGGAAAAGTAAACTCCACAGGTCCCTTTTCGTAAATAGCTCCCCAAATCCGAAAAGGTAGAAAACAATATCCGGGAAAACCTCCTAGTCGTGATAGGCTATGGTATTCCTTTTTCGTAATCAATCCATCCCAGCCCGAAAAAGGGTTAAACTTATACTGGGTGGATGTCGATTCGCGTCCATTTTAACGAGATCGAAACGACAAGGGCCTCGATAATCTTTTCATATTTAGAGAGTCAGAAAAAAGCTGAAAGATGACTCCAAAGTGACTTTTTCGTGTATTTACCGAGTCCGAAAAAGTATAAAATACAACTCGTTTCCATCATTTAAGTCGCAAAAACCTGTTGCTGCACATACCAAGCAAACGTAAAATCCATTTTCGACATAACAAATGCAAATATTTGATAAAAATAACTTTTAAAACTCATTTAACGTCGAAAAAGTTATAAATATGTCGAATTGGTAAAAATAAAATTACTTTTACTATTTACCTTGGTGAAAAGCAACAGTGGTCCATTTGGAGCAGAAACTTCTGACGGTGATTGCGACAAATCCAGTTGACCATTTAGCTTCTCGTCTGTCACAGGTAAGAGGCGCTCCTTTGCTCTCCATTTTCATTCATTTTTTAATAATTTTCCGTTGAAAATCAGTTCTATGTGGCCACTTTTAAAATTTTAGGGCTGCGCCCATTGGCGCGGGTATCGGGCACGGACCCGCGCCAATGAGCTCTTTTATACAAAGGGCTCGCGCCATGTGGCGCGACTGTTCACAAAACAGCCGTGCCAGCGGCCGAACCTAAAAATTCGCCCAAAATTTCGACATTTAGACCAAATTACATGGAATTTGAGGCTCATCAGAGATCTAACTAAGGGTTTTTGACCATATGAATGCAGGTAATCACTCAAAATAGCAATTGAATGGAAAGAACGAGAGCACGGAGAAGAGGATGAACAAGCCATGCAAAGCCAAGCTTGCATGAATGCACTTAGAAACTGTGGGTTGAAAAAGTTCTTCCTCACACCATGTTTACGAGCTCAGCCCGAGCTCCTCCAGTATTTAATCAGTATCTGGGACGAACGTGACCAGGTGTTCCGGTTACGAGACCGGGTATTAGAGCTGGAGGTTTCTGATGTTTATTTTATCACAGGATTGTCCCACAGAGGTCCGATCCCGGTGCTGACTGGAAGCAGACCTTCTGGGGAAAAGATGGAAGAAGTGATGGCACGAGTGTGCCCAGGAGCTCAAACGGGATCAGGTAGTAAGAAAGTGGATATCCACACTATCCCTGATCTGGAATTGAGAGTGGTTCTCCATACCATCACGCGGGCTGCTGGGTCGCAGGCACCACACGAGGCCACAAAGGCCCAACTCCTGCTAGCTTCATAATGCATGGGTCCCTTGCTGTATGACTGGGCAACAGCAGTGACAATTAATATGAAAAGGCAGCTCACGAAATGCAAACAGGGAAAACTGAAACAGTTCGGTTATGGTTCCATCTTGGTATCGTTCATTCTGGAACGCTTACCAATATTCCAGGGCCAAGGGGCCGCAGTGGCGGATCCGATACCACGAGAGCCAAGAATGGCTCGCTGGGCAGCATTGATGCCCAGATCTGGAGGTGGCCAACATATGTCCTGGAAGCCAGAGTTTTTTAGGTGGTTACGGCGCCAGCTGATTGTCGTGGAAGACTGGCCCTATGCAGGAACTGACTTTACTGGAGACCCAGATCTCCCGCTACCAGAAGGCGACGACTGGGACGAGGAGTTGGGTAAGACCTCATGTTTTTTGATTTTATATTTATATGTTTTTTTTGTTAATACACATTCGTCTTAACACATTTCACATATGCATGCAGATGTGGGACCTGAGAGACCAGCTGGGATGTCTCCTATCTCACGGAGGACGCAACTCGCCCCTGATCCTCAGGGAGAGGGTACCGGAGGAGAGGAGGTGATCCAGAACCTCGAGGGGATTTCCCACGGGATCCCAGACTATGCCCGGCTAGCAGACGTACCGATGGCATACCAGCGCCACACGGTGGGAGTTCCGAGTCGGATCCACCGAATCCTGAGGCGCTTAGTGTGTGCAGTCACGTGCTATCATGAGCACCATGCGGATTAGTCCTTAGGATCTATACCACACCTATTTTTTGAGAGACATACCGTCTCCGGATGTACTTAAGACGTTTATGTATATTTTTTGAGTTTTATGTGACACACTCTATGCAAACATTTCGATATCTATATATATATATATATGCATATCTATTTCTGGATGGATCTTTCTTTACATGTGATTATGTTTTTATATGTCATGCGAATGTCTGATACAAATGTAATCTAATGTATTATTTACATAACAAACGACCCAATGCGAAATGTATTCACACAATTTATCTAATCACACATTTCATTTTTACGCAAGCTTAAAAGCACACATCAACACACACATATGCAAACTATGCTTGAAATGAGGAAGACGGGCATGCCCCCTAGCATGATGTCTCAATCCGAGGTGCATGCCCCCCAAGCTTCAGTCCATTGAAAATGGAGTGAAGGTTCAAAACAAAAAGTCGAATTGAACATGCTCGTGTTTCATTATTTTAATGAGGTTGACACACTTAAAAGAACTATCCACAAACAACTTGTTTCATGGTTTAAGGAGCTTGACACAAGACAAGGAACTCTGCTCGGACAACCTTGTTTCATTTTTTAGGGAGCTTGACACAAGACAAGGAACTCTGCTCCGACAACCTTGTTTCATTTTTTAAGGAGCTTGACACAAGACAAGGAACTGTGCTCTAACCGACTTACATCAAAATGAACAAGAAGGCGGCGCTTCCAAGAGTTCCACTCCTGATGGAAGGAAAACATCCTGGAAGTCAGGACCCAATGCCCCCAGCACCTGATGCACGACGGCATCATTACTGAGCATAGGCACGGGGTAGGTAGACACATAGTTGACCTGCGGTGGAGCAGATACAACGGGTGGATAAAAACCCGGAGGGGGTGATGGTGGACCAGTTGCCATATTAGGATCAAAGAACGAAAGCTGATCAATGGTTACGATCCGTCCTTCATGTGGAAAGCACATCACGCGAAAGTGGGATGAGACAAGCGCTCCCATGGCATAGGTGTAATCGTGCCCCAAAAGCAGATTGAAATCCAAGGGGCCTGGAATGACCATCACATCCATATGGACGGTTTTACCTCCCAAAGTAACAGGTAACCTTGGAAGGATCCCCAACGGTTGACTCGTTCTTCTATTGAATGTCAACAAATTCTGCGTAACAGGTGCAAGCGGCGGCGAACCGAAAGCTTGCCAGGTAGTTGAGGATAGAATACTAACAGAGGCACCTTCATCTATAATGGTGCTGGGTACGACCAGACCAAGAGCCTGTACTGTGATCTCGAAAGGCACGTAAGACGGAAGGCGGAATCCTGCAAATCGACTCCAATCAAAGGAAGCAACCAAACTACTCGGAGGGGCTACCATCGACATGCAAAGGTCTTCCCCTGATGCTACGGAAGAAGAAGCATCCTCCATAACCTCCATCTCAAAGGCGGGAGGGATATCCTCCGAAGCCTCAATCATGGGAGGCGGAGGAGGAGCTTCTTGAAGTACAGGGACAGGAGAATATTTCTCCAAGTCTGAAGAATCTGAAGAGATCAGAAGGACATGGGGGGTGTGAGATCCACTCTCGACAGAAAAGACCTGGTGCACTGCGGACGGGGCCAGTTCAACCGATCCAACGACCAATGGTTGGTCAGAGACGGATTCGTGAATTTGAATTTCTGGGGGAGTGGGATCGACCAAGGATGACTCTTGACCAATCGTAAGATCAGCTGGCGGAGGACTCACAGACAGCCGATTATAACCAGGTGGAAGGCATGGTGTAGAACCGGTCGGGTTGTCCAAAAATCGCTTGGCTTCATCCATATAAGGACAAAGGTGAATGGCATGGTGCCCTTCACACAACTTACAGGGATTGGTGATCTTACCCTGCTTCTTAGGAGCCTTATCAGTACCAGTTGAAGACGTGCCCCCAACTTGGCTCCCGGAAGTCAAAGGCAACGGCGGACGGCCGTTGGACCATGCTTTGAGCACCTTGGGGATGCCAGGGCAGTCTCGAAGAAGATGGTCTCCCGTGCACAACAGGCAAGGGAACTTGACTTTCCGTGGAGGGTTGGAAGGTTTATCAAGAGGAGATATTTCAGAAACAGTGGCTGCACTTTTAGCCTCTCGCTTATCAGACTTCTTCTTCTTTGTCTTCTTCTTCTTCTTCTTAGCCACCTGGTTACTTGAATCCAGACTTTCACCAGGCGAAGTAGAAGAGGAGGACGCAGAAACGGGCGAAGAAGGGGAGAGTTCCACCTTGGAATCAGCATGATGTTGTTTAGGTGGAGAAACTGATTGAACAGTAGTGGAGACATTCGGGACAACAGAGGTTGAGAACAACCAAACAGGCAACCCAACAGTTAACCCAGGAAGGGACAACGTCACCATGTAAGGAGCACCAACATTTCCAAAAGGAGGGAAATGACCAGGATTCCCTTCTGAGGGGATTCCTTGGTTGGTAAACTCTGAAAAAGTTGCCATCAACTCAAAACCACACACGGGCCGAAAAAGAGTCAAGACACACGATCAAACGGTCAACAAGCAATATCTAAGCGGGCGTGTAATCGTGGGTGATTAATTTTTACCACATTGAAAAGTAAGAAACTTTACCGTTTCATGTTTTAAGAGTCGAGAAATGATAAAAGATGACTCTATCTCTTTCAGATTTGACACAAGCGTGAAAGGACAAGCGCTTGACGGTCTTTTCAAGTTTAGGGAGTCAGAAAAGACCAAATGACTGCTCAGGGAAAAACTAGGCACAAAGGGTGTACCAAATATCCGTGAACTGCAATATACACCTTGGTTTCAAAAATGAAACAGAAATCGACCAAGGACTTTCCGTACGTGCAGGTAGTCTCCCCGAATGTTGTGTTCGGTGTATCACGGGTATAGGGCGGCAGACTCGGCTTCCTGTGGATAAAGGATTGAAAACCTAGAGGGGTCTCCCTTTATATATGCGACAGTACGGGGAGCACAAGTCCGTACTAGCGCTGTCTAAAGCCAGAAGGCGAACGACAGCTGCTAGGTTTAAAGACGCCGGAATACGTCTCTAGCCTAGACCTCTAAAAATGTTTCGTTAAGTTCCAATGCTGCCTTAGGTTAATTGAATAGATTTTAAAGTTGATCTTCGATTAAGTTTCAATTTTCAGGCCCTATCATATGTAGTGTCTTAAAAGACTCCTAAATGCAAAGCTACATGCCACAGTCCAACATTTCGTTCGATGAAAACTAATTAGAGAAGAGTTGAGAGCTTTTACACAAACGAAATGAACGGAAGACAAACAATGAGATCTCTAATGCAACTAATGAAATTGAAAACTTTTCATCCAAATCACTAATCACTAGCAAAATTGAAAAGATCACAATTTGCACTAATTAACAAAAGCAAAAGAGATTTTTTTTTTTTTTTGATTTTCAATGTTTAATAGCTAATATGCACTAAACAAACTTGAAAACAAATGGAACAACTTGAGAAACGATATTTGAGAGAGCGAAACAAACAAATTTTACTCACCAACACAAACAATCAAATCCCCAAATCGACCGAAGTCTCTCAAAACAAAGAAAAGACTCAAAAGCTTCCAATGGACCGTGTGATCTAGGTCCAAGGCAAGACCAAACGAATTTCGAATGAAGGAATGAACAATCACCCAAAAATCGCAACAAAACAATGAACAACTACTTAGAGGATGCGGAGAATCAATCAGATAGTTGACAGGACAATCAACACACCAAAACTCCCAAGGAGGGCTCGATACACTAAGCCACTAGATGCCCTAGGGCTTAAAACGTGAAATCGGTAGATAAAAGCAAACAACCAAAGGACAAAGGTGAATTCCTAGTCAAACAGGACTCCAACACACTCAGGCAGTCGGAAAATCAAGAAGAAAAACACTGACCAAATCCAGAGAGCTCAAAAATGAGGAAACTCAAAAACCTTACAGGAGTGGCGCGACTGTAAGGATGAAACTAGCGTCAGAAAGCAATTGGCGCGGGCTAAAAAAAAGCAACATGCGCCAATTGGCGCAACTGTCGGGTTAAAAACCGCGCCAGTCGAGTTTCTCAGCCAAAATTAAAAAAAACTACTCCAGAAGCAGATCAATGCAAACTAAGCAAACCAAGAAGCAAAAACAGTGAAAGAACCCAACCCAGAAGGTTCATCAAGCAAGGAAAAACATAAAATAATCAAAGCGAGATAACACAAACGAGACAGTGAAATCCGGACGATCCCCAGCGGAGTCGCCAAATTGTTGAGGAGGTAAATCCCCTCTGCGGACAGAGGCGATCCCTACTAGCCCAGCAGGGGTCTAGCAACAATCAAACAATGTTACGACGCAAGTTCCTAGTTACGAATGAAAAGGCTAGAGATAGAAGCCTACCTGGATTCCAATGCTATGATCTGAAGAAGAAGTGTCCCCGTTCTTCAACCTCGGTAGATCACAATCCCTCCACGATCTCCGCGGATGAACACCTGCACATGGAAGAAACAAACAGATACAAGCATAAAATCCGGCATACGTAACTAAACATCAGTCAGAAAGGATGTTACTCATATTAACATGATGGAAAACAGAGTGGAACCATAATCATAATCATCTATTAAATAACAAACGAAGAGAGATTACAACCAAGTTCTGACGTCGTGGTCTCCTTCGGATGGGTCTCCAGCCGTTCACGTCTCGCAAAGCTCGCCAAGGAAAGGGAAAACCTCTCCAGAGTCTCTCGACGATGGTCTCCTTACTTGAGTCGGCCTTAAGGGAAAAAGAGGGCTCTTTACAACACAAAGGCTCTTGGGGATATGGAGATTCAAAGCTTAGGCACTTCAAGACTAGCTTGCCATGGGATTGAGCAGGCTTTTATAGATGGGGAAGGAGGGAGTTGGGATCCCTATTATTATGGGATTAGCCCTATCAACAAGGAAGGTTCCATGGGAGGTGGCAAAACCACTTCCCTTCCATAGAACTCCCGCAGCCAAACCTCCCAACTCAAGATAGGCAATGGTTTCTGAGTTTGTTGGAACTCAACTTCCGCCATATTTATTTAAAAAACAGTCCTTAAATTGGGTGGCGCGACTACTGCTCTATGACAGAGCGCCAGTTGGCGCGACCTCTTTGCGGGATTTTCCCCATTGGCGTGAGTACTGAACTTCCTGCCCGCGCCAATGCAAAAAGGGATGTTTTTCATGATTTTTGCAAGGAGATGTCTCAAGGGCAAATAAAGCTCATGCTTAGAGGAATGCATTGATGATGTTTTCAAGGCATGACAATGTTCACAGGTCACAAAATGGGTCCTCTATTGTGCGGGACGGGGAATGGTAGGGACGGTGACAAATTACTGTGTAACAATAGCCAAATCTAGAGAGAATGTTAGTCTCCATGAACTTTATGATAACTGAATCATTGGCCTGCCTACAAGGAATGGCTTCTATCCACTTAGTGAAGTAATCTGTAGCATTGAGAATCCACCTATGTTGGGAAGAAGATGGTGGATGGATTTCTCCTATGAAGTCAAGTCCCCACTGTTGAAAAGGAGCTTCAACAGTAATTGGATGCAGAGGGAGGGGTAGCAGTTTTCTTTTTCCCTCAAATAGTTGGCACTTATGACAGGCAATGATCATCTTGTGTATATCAGGAAAAAGAGTAGGCCAATAGAAACCACCCCTCAAAATTTTGTTGGTTGTTGACTTCCAGTACAAATGACCCCCACACTCTCCTTCATGGAATTCCTGCTTAACATTCTCCGCATCAAACTTAGGCAAACATTTAAGCAATATACCGCTTGCATTTTTCCAATAAAGACATCTATCTACAATGCAATAGTTTACTGCTTTCAGCTTCAAGAACCTTGCCTTTGTTTTTTTCAAATCAGGAGATGTATTTAAATTGAGCAAAACATAAACAATATTAGCATACCAAGGAGAATTCATAAAATGATCTTCAACAATAGGAGTTGAGAATTCTTCTTGGTCATCTAAAGCATTAATCATATGAATATCAAGAACTTCACAATTTGATTCAGCCATTAATCTGGCTAGACCTTGGCCTTTGATGAGCTTAGTGGGTTTTATCTCTAAATCATATTCAAGAATAACAACAATCCACTTACCTCTCTTACCATCTAGGTCCTGTGTTAGAATGTCCTTAACAACTGAATTTGGGACAAAGGCAATGATATGAGAATGAAGGATGTATACCCTGAAGTCTTTTAAAGCCTTAACCAAAGCAAAAGCTTGCTTCTCCATGATGTTATACTTCAATGGGGCATCCCTCAATGCCTTACTAAATAATGCAATAGGCTGCTCTTGTCCTTGTGGATTTTTCTGTAAAAGGACAGCAGCTATGGTATGTTCTGATGCAAATGAGAAGATATAAAAATCCTTTTAAAAATCAGGACTTATCAGAACCGGTGTTTTGGTTAATGTTTGTTTCACCAGCTCAAAGGATTTCTTTGCTTCCAAGGTCCATTTTACCCCTTGCTCCTTCTTCAACATGTTTGTGATATTCCTAAGGAGCTTAGCCAAGTTGGGGATGAACCTTCTCAAAAAGTTAATCTTTCCAATGAAAGACTGCAACTCTTTGATGTTTCGAGGATGAGAGATTTGCAATATGGCCTCAATCCTCTTTGGATCTATCTTTATACCCTCCTCAGAAATAATGTGCCCAAGAAGTTTACCTTCTTGGAGACCAAAAAGTGTTTTCTTAGGGTTTAAAGATATCCCAAAATTTCTGCATTTCTTGAAAACTTTTCTTAAATGTTCTAAATGCTCTTCATCTGTTTTTGAAAACACAGTTACATCATCAAGATAGATAATGATGAAGAAGCCCAGCTCTTCCGAGAATGCTATGTCCATGGCTCTCTGAAAGGTTGCTCCAACATTCATTAGACCAAAAGGCATTTTCACATACATGAAAGTGCCCCATGGTGTAGTAAAAGCTATCTTTAATTGGTCATCAGGGTGAACTAAGATCTGATTATACCCTGAATAGCCATCAAGCAAAGAAATTCTTTTGGACCCTACCACCCTTTGTAAAATATGATCCATTTTTGGTAAAGGGTAGTTGTCTTTTAATGAAGCTTTGTTTAAGTCTCTAAAGTCTATACAAAGCCTGATTTCTCCAGTCTTCTTCCTAACAGAAACCAGATTAGATACCCATTCAGAATATCTAACAGGGACAATAATACCAGCATCATACATCTTCATGATTTCCTTCTTGACCAAAGGCAGCTGTACAGGGTTTATTCTGCGCAGTTTCTGTTTGAATGGTTTTTGGTTTTCTTTAAGAGGGATTTTGTGCTGTATTATTTTAGTGTCATAGGACTTAAGATCTTCGTAACTCCATGCAAGAACATCAGAAAATTATTTGAACAGCTCAATGTATTTGAGTTTAATGTGAGATGGAAAATTTTTGGACATTGTGATCATTTTCGGTTTTTCCTCACTGCCTATGTTGCACTCTTCCACTTCAGTCTCTACAGGTTCCAGTTTAGTTTTTTTGGCCACATCATTAAAATCAAACAACTCTTCTAAAGGTGTTAGACCACTTGGAAAACTTTCATCTTTAGAACGCAGAGTTTCTAATTCCTTTGTTTCTGATTTTGCACTCAATTCTGTTTTGTTTCTAGGTTTGCTAGTCTGAAGGTTAATATTTACAAGCTCAGGAGAAGGTTCTTCTTCACCAAGAAAATTTTCTTCACTGCAGTCTGTATCATATTCTGAATCTGAACTATGCAGTTCAAATTCATTTCTGAATTTCATGAAGTCTTCTATTTGTTTATCTCCATCAAACACCTGCCAATATTTTTTATTATCAAGCACAGCTGGTCTAAATTTTATTTGAGTTGAGCAATCCTCGATCTCATATGGCGTTAGACATGTCCTAGCTGCATAGGCTAAATTGTGGGCTATAAGATTTCTTTTTCTCGGGAGAAAACTCAGGTTGGACTCCTCAAATGTTTTCAAAAGATCCATGACATCATTCCAATAGGCCCTAAGTCTGGGATGATTTTCATTATACTCCCCATTGACTTGCCTAATAATTAACTCAGAATCCCCATACACATCTATTTTATTAGCTCCTAACTTTTTCAGCAAATGTAAGCCTAAGAGCAGGGATTCATACTCCGCTATGTTGTTAGAACACTGAAAGTTTAATTTGCATGAAATGCATTCTATATGTTTGCTTTCAGTGTTAGTAATCCAGACACCTACACCAGCATTAGTTCTAGTGCATGACCAATCAAAATACATACTCCAGAGAGGACTTTTATCAGTTTTATCTATTTGGTGAATGTCCTCATCAACTACCGTGCTTCCAGATGCTTCTTGAATATCAGCACTAAGTTGTTTTTGTTTTAAATCCTCAAGTTTCTCATCAGGTTGAGGATTGTTCTCTTGACTATAAATATTTAAGTCTAATGGATTGATGACTTTTAGATCAAGACCTGTGTTTTGTTTGCCAATGTTACCAAGTGTAGCAAACTGTTTTGACACTTTAGTGTTTTGCTCTTCCTCCTCCTTATCAGCAATTAATCCTGTTAAAGTGATTTGTTCAGTAAGTGTTTCATCATTAAACATGATAAAGGAATCAAGGCCTGTACTCACGGAGTATAGAGGAGATTTTTGTGGTCTGTCTTGACTTGTGACTGTGTATTGCATATGGGACTCCCTGTAAAGTCTTCTAGTCTGATTGAAAACAGGGATAGTCGCATAGGTCATGTCCATTTGCATAGTCCCTTGTAACTTAGCCCCCCAAGATCTCGATAATAACATTCCATACTTTGGGGGAACATCAGCCACAACAATATCCATAAATAATCATTTAGCTGGAATCTAGGCTAAGTTAACACAGAGGTCTTTGATCAACCCTAGACATTTTACTCTACTTGAATCAAAGGAGTATAGGTCTTTGTAAGGTCTGGTGATTTCAAGACCCAGGCTCTCCATTACAGCTTTTGGAATTAAATTATGAGAAGCCCCTGAGTCATGCATAGCGTTGTGTAGAATCTTTTCATGAACATTTAAACTCACATAAAAGGGAGGAACCGGTCCCTCTTGATATCTTCCTTCAATCTTTGGACCAAAAATAAGCTCTGGTTGGTCATCATTAAGATTGAGAGTGTCCTCGTTTTATCCTATGTTTAAAGCCTTCAAAATTTGGGTCTTATATACATGATGGGTAGCTAACTCAGTCAAGGAAACATAAATTTTGATCTTTGAGATTTCCTGTTCTAGGCTGAAAGGATTTTGATTCTTTAAAGCACTTTTTTCAGCCTTATTAGCTGTCACTTTATCAGCAATAACAGCTTGCTGATTTGTTTTATCTACACTTGACACAACGGTTGTAATAGGAGTACTAGCTAAAGTGTTAGTACTACTAATGTTTGCACTCTGTTTTTCAAGATTTTGAGTGTCTTTCTCTTTACCTTTACCAGAATTAACAGCCACTGTTTTATCCTTTTGTTTAACCATTTTAGACTTGGTTGTAGTGTTTTTTTGTGAAGATTTGTCAGAGGTATTGTTGTTGGGGGTTTGTTGACTAGATTTACTTCTGAGTTCATATTCTTTTGAAGGTTCTGTGATGGCATTTTCCATGTCTTGACAACAATTTTCATTATCATATCCTTTTTCATCATAAGGTGTGTAAAGACCCTTTTTTCTATCATAATGAACCTCGAAGTCATCATAATCTACCCCAAATAGGTTCATATCATCTTCCTCTGTTATTTGATCCATTTCCTCAACCTCACTTACATAGTTTTGATGAAAGGGAGGAGCGATCTGCTGATCATCTTCCCTAGGTCTGTTAGGAGGTTAGTTCCTTCTAGCATTCTGATTCTGGTTTTGGTTTCTATTTTGAGGAGCAGTTTGGTTTTGACTGGCTTGTGCTCTCTCAAGAATGCTCATTTTCTTCATCATTTCTTCCATCATTCTTTCCACCTTTGAGTTTGAGGTAGTAGGTGTGGATTCCTCTCTAAAAGATACTCTCTTTTCAGCTTTCATCCTTGCTCTCTTCTCCATTAGGTTGACTTCCACAGAAAGAGCACCTCTTTGCATGTCTTCAAGGGTTGCAAAATCTCTCTCTCTGAGTGAATAGGTCATGTCAGCGTCAAACCCTTCAGGAAACTTGTTTAAGGCTGAGCCTTGTGGAGGTTTTAATTCTGGGGAAAGTGCATTGTACACACTGTTAAATCTAGTACAATAGGCTTGTACACTTTGCCCGGGGTTTCTATGGAGATTGTTGTAGTCAGCAAGGACTTGGAGAGGATTCTTCCTCACTTCCCATTTATTTAAGAATGTTTGATGGAAGCCTTGGATATTGTTAATACTGTGGGGGGCTAGGGCTTTAAACCATTTCCTTACTTCTCCCCCTAAACTTTGAGCAAATAATCTGAGTTTGACAGAATCATCATCAATTTCATTTCTGTCAAAGTAGTCATTCATTTTGTCCACATGTTGTGATGCTATTGTAGCATTTCTAGCATCATATAATGGAATTTTGGACTGATAGTCCTGTGGAAGATTGAATAATGGTACAGGAAGGACTAAGGGAGCATACCATGCTGCCATGATATGTGGTGGGGGTGGGTTGACAAGGGGGGGTGTGGGCTGTGTTAGCCATCAGTATTTTTTACATGTTAGTGATGACTATATCTATAGCTGAGTTTTCTAGAAGCTGATTTCCTTATGTCAATTTTTCATCTAGAAAACCCTCCTAAAATCTTTTTTCGCCTTTCTACTTTTCAGTCCACCCATGTCAAAATCAAAACCTCATTATCACTATCCTATCTAGCTTCAGCCCTATTGGTTTTCCCATCAGCTTTAAAAGAAAAATCCAAGTCTGTTTCAAAAGTCTCCCCTATGTTAGGAAGTGGCGCTTTAAGACATTTTACCCTTGGAAATCATCAAAAAGCCAAAAAGCCTCCATCTGCTACAGACCAACCATGACTGACCTCCCACTTTGCAAATGAAATTGACAAACAGCTCTAAGTCACGCCACTCACACACCCCTAGGTCTTAGCACTGCATAAACCACAGTCTCACGCTGATTATTAGGTGTTTCACAGTGTTTTATGGATTCTACAAAGGCAGGAAATATAACCTCATCTCAGAAGAAATTGCTTGAATCTACATTTAGAAGAACAACTGCTTCTAAATGTAACATGAGCCTGAGATATATCTGCAAAACAGAGAGTCACTCATCAAGACTTTGCAGCTTCCTTCTAGCATGAAAATCACAGTAAGAAAAAGACACCACTGTCACAGCAGACTGGTAAAGTGTCATGGCCAAGAACCTCCTTCATTTACAAGCAGAGGGTTAGGGCGCCTCCTTCATCTACAAGCAGAGGGCGCTGGCCAATATTGACTTTAAGGATGGAAAAAGCCCAGGTTTTCTTGTTACTGAACAGTGAAACACAGACTCTAGGTTTTCTGAGTGTAAGTGATAATCATAGCAGGCCTAGAATCTGAAGTATGCAAATTAAAAGGGAAACAAACTTCTGATCCTGTAAAGGAAATCATTTGAAATTTTCAAATCATATGAATTAGGGAGACACATCATTAGCAAAAAACATTTCCAATCATAAGCAGCCTGCTGTTCCACAAAGACCAAATTGAAGAGATGCTGACAAATCATGTCATTATCACAGGCAGAAGAAAAGGTGTTTGGTTTTTCAAAAGGTGCTAACCTCCCTACTCACAAAGATTATCTTTCAAATAGTTTGTCACAAGTTGACCAAGGCAAATAGTGACTTTTCAGTTCCCCTCAGCAAAGGGTAGTACAGTGAGACAGTGACACCTTGACTAGGGTTTTTCTGAAGCACAGTAGTGATCACAGGCAGAGGTAAAAGTATTAATGTTTTCAAGTTTGCTTGCTTACCATCATATCCAAGAAAAACCTTTGTCAGGCAGGCTTATCAAACAATCTTCAGATACTCTGCCAAGTGAAAGGCCTCCTTCTTTCATGAGCAGATGGCCAAGGCATTGAATGTTTTTAAAGACTAATTGGTAAAAGATGCAGTGGAAAGAGACAAAGAAGGAAAACAAAAGTCTTTACACAAGCGACAGATGATGTTTATGTTTCAAAAGATATTGGTTTTCTTACTCATAAGAAAATGGCATACAGTCTCAGACAGGAGACTTTTTACTATTAATCAAAGCGCTGGTGCAAACCCAGCTGTTGCAAGCTGCACCTCACCACAAAGACAGAGTTTTTCTTCAGATACAGTAGGTTGGTATTTCCAGTTTTTCATTAGGAAGAAGATGTCTATGAAAGCTTTGATATCTGTGAAATAGGCCAAAAATTTGTCCACATCTTATATACTTGCATTTTCTATACAAAGACAGTAAATGTTTAGGATCTGAAGTTTAAAAACCCTAGGGCAGCATGCAAAGCTAATCAAACCAAAAGTGTCAAGCAGTGGACAGATCTGACCCTTGGAATGATTCTGTTACAAAAAAGATCAATGCACTGATCAAAGGAAATGATAACTGTGTTTCGAAGAGACCTGTTCCTCTTGGTTCATAAAAGTTCCCCTTTCAGATATACATCACAAATGATGGGAGGCATTTCAGGTTTTGTTCCCAAAAAGACATACAAGTTTATGAATAGGCAAAGGAGTTTGTTTCAATAGACTGTCATTGTTTAGATGATTTGAAACAAACACAGTTTTTCATTATTCCAAAAGACAGAGATATCATAGATAATACACCTACAGGCAGGGAAGTATTTTGAAAAAGAGGCGCCTTTCTCAAATCAGAGGGCCATGATTAAGTCCAAATAGGGTCAGAAAACGTGGCATCTACAATAGAAAAAGGGTTGAAGAAACTTTTGAAGAAAAACAACTGTCAAAGCATGGTGACAATATAAACCCTATCCTTTCAAAAACAAAGCAGTCTTCAGGTTTTTTTAAACAAATTTTGAAGTGGGGTTTACATAATGAATATCAACATCAAGGATTGAAAAAGTGGCAGAGAATGGTCTATATGTCATCCGGACATTATTCAAAGTTTGAATTTCGGTGTTAAAATTGTCACCAAAGAAACAAAACAAACAGGATTTATCCTTTTGACCAGTGATGGGACAGTCAGATTTTGAACAACCAAATTGATTCCAAATGAAAAAATTCAAATTTTTATGGAAATTAGACTTCCATATCTTTCCGATGAGCCATCTCGGGCCAAATTTCGACAAAAGGAAGGCATCCAAAAGTAGCCTGCAATCAACGTTATGTTTTTCTGCACCAGCATTCACCATTTTTGACCAGTGATGGGACAGTCAGTTTTTGAAGGATCAAATGGACACCAAATGAAAAAATTCAAGTTTTTCTGGAAATTAGACTTCCCCATCTTTCCAAAGAGCCATCTCGCTCCCAATTCCGACACCGGGAAGGCATTCAAAAATGACCTACAAACAGCTCGATGCATTTCTGCACCAGGATTCACCAGTTTTGACCAGTGTTGGAAAAATCAATTTTTGAAGGATCAAATGGACACCAAATGAAAAAATTCATGTTTTTCTGGAAATTAGACTTCCACATCTTTCCAACGAGCCATATCGCGCCCAATTCCGACACCGGGAAGACCTTCAAAATGGACTGCAAACTTGCGCGACACTCCTGGAAAAGTGCGCGACGCGCCTGTGCACAAAATTTACAAAGGAATGCACTGCTGCGCGACGCGCCTGTAGCAGCCCGCGGCACTCCTGTAGCATCAGTCAAAAAATTACCTAAAAACCTTCCAAAACTCTTTCCAGAGCTGCTCAACCAGTCAAGCAAATATTTCCATCGAAGTTTTGAGGTATTCTAGGTGCATCGTTGGTATTTTTGAATTTCTAAAAAGATGTTGAAAGTTGTGTTTTTCAAAGGACTAAGTGTTGATGAAAGGGTGAAGGTCTTGATAGGGGTGTCAAAGTGATTTTTCAAAATGTTATTGACAAATGTTGTCACAGTGGGAGACTGGTAGGAGTGATTCATTGGTTTCAAAAAACCTAACAAACTACCCTCAAAAACAATGATGAAAGGTAGAATCACTGTTTAAAGGCAGAAAACCTAGTATTTGAACAAATGAGACAGTGGTCTATTGTCAAACAGCAGTAACCATGGTATAAGGGTTTTGTCATTTCAGAGGTGTCCTATGTGTGTTAAAAAAGAAAGAGGCAAAAAATCAGTGTTTTCTCCTTCACTCTATCAAGCAGACTTTAAATGAGTAAAGCAGTTTAATCAGTTTGAAGGTGTTGTTATTTGACTGTGGGTGAAGAATAAGTGAATACTATCTTGATTAGAAGAGTGTTTGCTTACTACAGGGCTGTTTATGTTCTCACACCAAAAAACATAGAGAGCTGGGTAACCTTACCCAAACATAGTGACTCTTTGACTGTATGTGTCTTTTGTTGACTGTGCACTTATTGTTAGAATTGCTTGTTGATCGGCATACAAAAGGAGAAAGGCAGTGTTTCAAGAGTAGCAAGAACAAAAACTTGAGATTGGTTCTTTTGCGGGGAGTAAAGTAGTACATGGGCCTCACTTCAACACTTTAGGTCATATTACTTATGCCATGAGGGCTCCTTTGACATCATCAAGATTTACTCAAGCTAGTTTCAGGGAGGGGTATGGCCAGAGTATGAAGCAGAAAATGAAATATGCATTCTCAGCAACAAAACAATGTCCAAGCCAACAGCACCCTATGATTAAAAGTTGTTTTGAAAAGGGGGTGAGTTTAGGTAGGGGCACTAGGTTAAATACAGGTAAAACAGATCAGTTGCCTACAGGAAAAGGTTTGAATACTTCCATAATCATATTCTTGAAACAAGGGTACCTGGGTATCCTTCATCACATATAAATTGTGCCAATATAGAAAAACGCAGCAAATTATTGTTTCCAACTTCGATGAAGCAGTTCCAATCCTCTGTACACGATCAAGGCCAACCTCCGATTTTGCAAAATCTTGATCCAGCACACAAGTTCAAACATCCTCACAAGGCTGATCTTTCACATAGGGGGGTGCTGAAATGTTCCCAAATTCCCCAAGATCCTACTCAAGACTCTCATTCAAGGGAGCAAATCATTGAGAGACAAAGATTTGATCCGTTGATTTTGCAAAATTGGTAAGAGGACACTCATCATTGTTTTCCAAATTACTAAAAACAAAACAGAGTGTGTGTAGAGGATATTTGACAAATATGAAAGAGTCTTTGAAAACAATGATCTCAAGGAGCACCATGTCCATCAAAGCCAAGAGAAGCAGTGATCTCACAAAGAAAGATGTTAATTGGGAAAGGTGTTTTTATCAGTTTAAAGGGTGTTTTGTTCAGTCTTTTAAAAATAACAGTGACTTCATAAAAACAGTATTAAGGAGGGTTAAGGTGTTGTTTAAAAATCAGGGCTTGCAGTAACTATGATTGCCCAGCAGTGAGCATAGCCAAATGATGGGTTCCTATTGATGATTCAAAAACCTCACCAACTGCCCTCCAAACAGCATTAAAAGGTGCAGAACAGTGCCCAAGGAGAGGAACACAGTATCTAAAATAAACAAAACAGTGGGTTTAATTCCATGAAAGTGATCACTATATAAGTGTTGTTGATTCAAAAAACATCTTTGTGGGTTAAAAAGGGGAAAATAACCACTGTTGCCTCTTTTGTTCTATAAAGTTGATTTCAGTAAGTAGAGCTACCATTGCATTTGGAGGTTGTTCTTGTTTGACTGTGGGTAAGAAATATTGGACACAAGGAGTAGTGTTTTAGGTTTGGGACTAGGGGTTTCCATGGTCTTGTTTGCCCAAACCTTTACATAGTAAAACTGGTGGATTTTCATTTCTGTCAAAGGACCATATAAGCTGTCCTCAAAACAACGTTAAAGGGTAAAAACAGAAAGGAACCACTGCTACCTCTTTGACCTTAAAACAAGATGCAGTATGTAAAGCTGTCACTACCATTTGGAGATGTGTGTCAAAATATGTGTGAGGGAAAATAAAAGACAAACAGTGTGTTGATTGTGAGGATTTGTTGCTATTGAATGCTACAGGACTGTTCATGCTTGTACCAAAACCAAAGGGCAAGGTGACCTTACCACAAAACTCAGAAGATCATTTGGCTGTGCATGTATTTTTTAATTGACTGTGTGCTTATTCTTAGGATTGTTTGTTGGTTGGCATACAAAGAGAAAGGGGCAGCCTTCTGAAATAGAGTAGCATGATGAGGAACATCAGACATATGATGAGGGTAAAACCGAGCAACAAGAGCAGCCACAGCATGTTACACCTCAGCCTCAGAAACCTCCCCAAGGACAGCAGTTTCAAGAAGAAAAAGGAAAAAGGACACCTTTAGGCTTGGAGTTTTGGCCTGAGTTTCTAGACATTGTTCCTAAAAATCCTTGAGGGACTTGCTCACCAAAATTGAGCAATTTTTGACATGTTCTTGTTTTTCGACATTTTTGGGCCAAATTGCATAAAATCTTGGGCGCCGCCATTTCAGTTTGAAGCATCCTCAAATCTTGAGGATGATGTCATTAGATGCCATAATTTCATGGGCAGGTCCTCAGCAATTTTCAGAGCATTTGGAGATCATTCGCCCCCTCAAAACGGCGAAAAATGCCCTCTTTTTACACATTCTGCCCGCCATATCAGCAGTCTGCTATTTCCTGGTTTTTTACACACAGGTACAGTTTTGGAGGACTTCTAGGCATCAGATTGAGATGATTTTAGTTGCGTCAAAAAGTAGACAGAGAGAGCTTTCCAACGAGCTATCATGAGCCTCGTTTCGACATCCGGAAGGCTTCCAATTGCCTCCAGCAAGTCAGGGGACCTTTTTCAGACATAAATATGAAGTATTTTTGTAATTTTTGAACCTCAAAAATCTGCTTTTCCCAAATGTGCGTTAAGCTATTTTTATACTTGGGAAATGATGTAAAGTCAATATAATTTCTGTTTTTAGCAGTTTTTAGATATTTTATGGGATATTTTGTGCCTTGGGCTTTGCAAAGCCTCAAGGACAAGTTTAGATATTTTGACTTGGCCAATGGGATAGCTAGTTGCTCCATGAGGTTTTCCTCCCTCAAGCCTATTTATTCCATGGGTCTCATTGTAAATCAGAGGCTGAACTTGAGAGAAGAATTAATACATTGGTCATATGAGCTTTGAAGAATACACTTGAGTTATGATTTTTGGTCTGCCTCTTGGATGCTTTTGAGGAATGATGAAGGATTGTTGATGGATTCCTTGACATGGTAGAATGGTATAGTGTTTCTTGATATGTTTTTGTCTTCTAGTTTTCACTCATAATACATAGTTCTTGCTGCTATAGATCAGTAAAGATTGATTTTGAGATATTCCCATGGAGGCACCTCAAAATCCCTGAATCTTCATAGCTTGATGTTTTCTTCTCCCTTAGTTATGCTAAAGAATTCTTAGCTGCTCTTTAGTAACTTAAGGTATTGTTGCTAAGTTTTATTTATAAGTTCTATGTATGTTGAGTAGGATGTATGGTTTTCCCTACCTACCTATAAGCTGCCCATAGTTCTGTCCATAAAACTTTCTCTTAGACTGATTTGTTTATCATCTTGTTGAACGAAGGAGGCCTAGTCCCGATCTAGCCCTTTGCCTAAAACTATGAAAACTTGTTTGTCCAAGTGCCCAATGACTTAGAGACTATGTTTAGGCGTTCCGGCGTAGTTTATGATTTGTTAGTTTGTCTTATATGTTTTCCCCAAAGTCTGATAGCCATTTCCCGAAGTTAGAGGGTCTTATACCTCTATGTATGGCTGGAATGTTTGATTTCTATGTATTAATTAGCTCATAGTTTCATTTAGCATGATTAATGGCTTGCTATAACATGTTTATGTCTGCTATTAACTAGCTACACTTGAAATCCCTTGTCTTTCACCAACTTATTGTCCATTTAATCCATTTTGCCCAAAGATCCCTTCTACCGTGAATCAAATCGGCCCTACAGCAGATTTACATCATCACCTCATAGCTTCCTTGACCTGTTTGACCCCATAGCCCAATTTATCTACATCTTGTTATCCAGTTTATGTATTTGATCAGTTTTATCCCTCACAAAACTTAAAAACTAAAAAAACCAAAAACACACTTCATAACTAGCCTAATATCAGAACACCGCAAGTAAACACACCGACATCTTTTACACATATAGAGAGAGCCCTCTCTGAGTCCAGGAAGGCTAGGTCCTTGGGCTCCAAAGCTTGGTTTGATGTTACATCGTCATTTGGCTAGCCAATCGGCCAAATCACGGGACCCTAACAGGCTGAAATGAAGTGGTTTGAGCGGCGGATGAAGGATGAAAAGAAGTGGATGGGACTGCAGTAGATTGCTGAGCCGATATTGGATGAGAGACACCCCGATTATAAAGAAAATTTAAATCAGGAGGTGTTGTTTCTCTACTCCCAAGGTGTTCACCTGTTTCAGAAGATGAAAGTGAAGACACAGAATATAGCTGATCTAAATCATCAAGGGACCTAGTCCTAAAGGGATTAACTAAATCAGCTTGTGATTTTTGTACAGCTGAAATATTTTCAGGGACTGAATTAGCTCTTATGGATGATCTGAAAATAGTTGAAGATTCTATCTTAGGAGACTTCCTAAGGATTCTTTCTGGGTTATCAACTATCTCAGGTGGATCTGGGTCAGGATGGGCTCTAGTGTGAATCTTTCTAGGAGCCACTATGCTATGTTTTTAGACCCAAATGACCAGAAAATTTCAACCAGGTATGACAGTCTTTAAGAGGTTAACTAATCTATTTTCACAATTTTCATCCAACAGTCCTCTAATTGGATTTGAATGATATTAGATAAGGGTTCTTCCCAGTGGAGTCTTAAGGTCTGTTCAGGATTGTGGAGTCACCAGGTGGAAAGTTTAGAATGTTTTCTAAGAGGTACACTGTCCACCATAGTGCTTAAGAAATATCCTTTTTCAAGGATATCCGGAAACACAACAAACTCTAACCAGAGATTAACTGGGAGGGCATTCACCAGATATTTCACCTCTAAAAGAGGATGAGATCCGAAGGCTACCTGGCCCTTTCCAGACTTTGTCTAAGAGTATGAGGTAAAACACAACAAGGTAAGTGAAATGTAAGAGCAAGTGTTTTACTACCAATCTGAAATGTTTTTGGTTTTTTCTGAGTTATTTTTTATTGGTGTGGTTTCTAAGAATGTCATAACTTTGCTTCAAAACTTAGCTACGGCTGTGAGACAAAGACAGTCTACTCTTATGGCTAAGCTAGCTGGTTTTTCAAGGTTGAATAAAGCCTTATGAGAATAGGTTGACCTAGATTGTCACTGATTCAAACAAGTTTCATCATGATTACCATTTCTTGGTAGTGCTTGAAAAAGCTGCTTTTTACTCTCAAAAAGTTTGTATGAATATTCTGGGTTCGATCCCCAGCAGAGTCGCCAGAAATGTTAGGAATCTGTAATTTATTAGCAAGATTGGTAGAGTCCAATTATAGAAACAACATCGTTTCAACCAACTTTGGGATTCTAGGATCTAGCCCTCCTGAATCCGGAGAGGGATCTCTCCAAGGAGTACAAATATGGATTTGTCTTTGAAGTTTGGGGTAATGATATTAGGCTAGTTATAAAGACCAAGGGTTTTGTTTTGTTTTTGGATGGTTGAACATGATTGCTGTTAGAGGTGAAAAGTCCCAAAGGTAAAGAGGTTCAAAAGTGAGAAGTTGCAAGCAAAAGAGTAAGTTTTGACCAAGAAGACAGATGATGACAGGTTTTCAGTCCATTGGGCTATGGATTCATAAGAGGATTTAATTGGAACAGAAAGAGCCAAGAGTGATCTATGGGGCAAGTCATCTATGTCTAAGGGTCTCTTTAAGGTTTGATTTATGGAATGAAGTGATACAATAAGAAGGGGAAATAAACAGATGCAGAACAAAGAGCAGCCCAGGATCTAGTAAGTACTTTGAAACTAGCCAGCCTTTGACCAGGCACTTAAGAAAAACATGAAAGAAAAGTAGGATCTGGTAAGTACTTTGAAACTAGCCAGCCTTTGATACACTTTCAATAGAAAACATATAAAAACTAAGGGAAACTTGAAGGCAACTTTTGGAGTAGAGACTAGCGGGTCGGGCTCACCACAAATCCTCTCCTAGCTCTTCTTTACTTGGCTACTTCCAAGACAATCACAGAGATAACACAGAATGGCCTAAGATCTGGTAAGTACTTTGAAACTATCCAGCTTTTGACACATTCTAAGGGAAACACTCAAACAGTTATGCAAACAATATTGGGACCAGGGCTCACCATATCTTCCTCAGTTCATCCTCACACAACATATACTGAAAGTAACATTCAAAAATAATATTCAGCTAAGGAAATAAGAGGAGGGAACACCAACATTCCTATGCTTAAACTGAATTAAATCATTTCCAAATAACAAAGTTGGAAGAAAACATGTAAATAAATATTTTTCAGCCAGAGAAGGTTACTGGTATACAGTAGGTCCTAACACTGTTTAAACTATTCTTTACAAAAAAATATGAAACATAATGAAAACAGAAACAAAATCACAAGTTACAATGAGAATAACATCACCTTCAACATAGACCAGGATCCCATAAATCAACTTGTATTGATGCTCTGAACCAGTTACAATCTTCAATTCCAGTGTTTTAATTCATCTCTCTTTCACAATCTAACTTATCTGTTACAAGCAGAGCTCCAAGAGCCAGTGAATCACTATTTACAATCAAAAGTCTTCAGCTCAATTACATTACAATGCTTTAGCAATTACATCAACAACCAACCCCTCACTCATCTTCTACTGAAGTATTAATAGAAAGATGAGGAGGTGAGATCTGATAAAAGATCTCAAATGCAATTAATACAGAGTTAATTTTTTCTTGGCCCTTGGGGGGCTCAATGAAGAAACTGTACAGGTGTTTCACTTTATTAATTGATTTACACTTATGAATTAGGCTCGATGGGAGCTTTTGTTGACCATTGAGGCTCTGTGTGATGCTAGGGTTACTCTGTAGACATTATTTCATTAAATTCTTGGTAGAAGTGACTCTTCGGCTGCGTGGAGGCAAAATATTTTGACCCTGCTCAATAAATTTTGTTCCTGATTGAATACTTTGAGGCACAGGTGGCGTTTCAGTTGTTGGGAGGAATCAATTTGCCCTAATTTGTGGTGGTGGAGGTCTTCTGTCAGTTAAAACAATTCAGGTTTTCCTTTAAACTGTGTTTTAGATTGGGGATTAGGATTTTGATAACAATCTTAGCCGTAATCCCCATAAAACTGTCTTCAGTCATCATTCTGCTGTGCTTCGTCTTCTGCAACTGATACTCTTTCTCTGTGCTTCATTGATGTTTTTCAGGTTTAACAGGGGCATACGACACCAAAGGCTCATGAAACCTTGCTAAAAAACGTGTATATATACCCTGTGGACGATTTCTCTGATGTATTCGAAGGCCAGAGGATCGTCATCCTCGGCCTACGAAATTTCTTCATTTAAGCGAAAAAACATTAAACCCTGCAAAAACAAACAAATGTTACAAAATCCTACGTTTATAGGTCAATCTGCATCGGAGGATGTGCAGAGGAAGTAGGGCCGTTGGATGGCATCATCCAACAGTCAGGATTGATCAGGGGAGGGTATAGAATAGGTGGCAGAGGATCAAATTTGAGCCGTCGATCGTGCGTGATCGATGGTCGGGAGCGGAGGTTTGAAAGTCAAACGGAGGAATCGGGCGATGAAATATGGGCCGTCAATCTGCAGATCAGATCGACGACGGAGATGCGATTTCCGCTGCACGGAAGCCTAAGTTATCGCGTGGGCACTTTGGTTATCCATCGGACACCTTCGAAGAGCGATAGCCGTTGGATGAGAGGGCCTAGATCAGACCATGGAGATTCATTTCGCTGGGCATCCTGGTCCGGATTTTAATGCGCGATGGACGACGGTTGCATGACGGTTTTCAAATCGTACAAGGGACACGCGTCGATCGTCGTATGGAATCGCTAGCCATCGGAGAAAAACCGCCTTCCGCTGAAGAGCGGTGCGATGGAAACCATGCGGTTTTGGAGAAACAACGCATGGTCGGGGGGGTCCAAAGGAATGGCGCGCTCCGCACCATGTGACCTGCGGAGCAGATCGACGGTGACAATTGCTCCATAATTTACACGGGCGGGTTTTTAATAAAAAATAATAAAAGGACGGGTTTTATTAAAATGAAAGGTTTTATATGTTCCGGCGGGGAAATATAATTTGAAACGCATGAGCGCCTGACTGGTTTAGCAGTTGGTTCTGGCGCTCGGGCTTATGGACGGAAAGGTTAAAAACTTTAAGCCCGAGGGGGCTTAGGTTTCATACATAAAAATATGTATTTTTCATGGTTTTTTAATGGTTTTTTGAAGGAATTAAAGGTTTCGGTAAGGTTAAAAAGTGGGTTTTTAACCTTATAAAATGAAATTTGATGAGGGGAAATAACAAAAATGTGGAAATGAGGGATTTTCATGGAGAATGGGGGAATAGAAAAAGAGGTTAGTTTGAAAGAAAAGGAAGGGAAGAAAAAGGGTCTGCAGCAGTATTAGGATTTCAGAGGTTTTTAGGATGTAAACAGCAGTATGGGATCTGGACAGAGGCATGAGGCCTTCAAGAGTCTTCAAGAGCCAACAGTTTTTGATGGGGAAATTTTTTTCCTTGAAGGCTCAAAACAAATTTAGCCACCTTGGGTATAATAAAATTTTACAGGTGGCTAACAGGTGGTGTTGTAGCAGCTACAACACAGCGCTAACATCTTCATTTAGTGAATCCAACACATTTTCCAACAGGTCCATGACATATTGGAAAAAATCAATGCTAAGTACAAACAACAACATGATTAGCATAGGGTGCCACACAAGTTTTAGGTGGGTGAAAATGTTTGGCTACATTCGTAGAAGGAGTGCCTTGTTGGGCCCCATTGTAATCTTCAGTTGCTCCGATACTGGCCATACACCATTACCAAGTTTGTAGGGTACAATTATTTCGAGCTCATTTTTCCACTGTTCCTTGACCTGCACCGAGTGTTCAATGTGGACCACCTTCGGCCATACTTTCCACCATTAGTTGACACATCCGACATTGCAAAACAACTCACACCAACAGATCTAAAACCTGACTGCATGGAAAAGACAAAAACTAATCAGATCATGGACATGCGGATCAAGAACACTCGCCAACAGAGTATTCAACTGTATCGGGTTGTCAATGTTGGACAACTCATGCACCAAGGCAAGTGGCTCCCTAGGCACCAAGTTCAGCAGAATTTTCCCCATCTCATGGAGCCACTCAACACAATGGGGACCATTGCTTCCTAAGGGGGGAGGATTGATCCAGGTGGCTATTGATAGCCACTGAACTATTCCACTTGGACCCCACCATTGTTTCTTTCATTTTTTCAGTTTCCTTAATTGTAGCACAATTTACATTTTTTGGCAGTTTTTTGGGTGCTAAACTTCTGGAGCCATTTTGAGGGACTGAAATATGTTTTTACAGAAAATGGAGACACTAGAAAATTTCCATATCGGCTTACCAATTCATATTTCTCTTTGAGATATTCGAAACGAGGTATTATGATAGTGAAACAGAGATCATATGCAAAAGTTACGACCCTGGGAAGTTGACATTCCAACTTACCCCAACGAGGCCTACAAGATTTTTGCGCTTCATCTGCTAGGGTTAGTTTTTTGGATTTCCGTGGTTTCTCATTATTTCTCAATAATAAAAATTCCTCTGAGCCTCATTGTAACATAGTAAGAGGCATGTATCCACCACATATTTTTTCGAATATAAGCTACCAGCGCCCGAGCTAGTTTATTTCCATTATTTTTCTAAGCAAATTTAAGTTCTTTGATATTAATGAAATGAAGTGGTATTTATGGTGCATCTATATATTCATGTTTATATCTGTATTATGTTTTGTTCTTGTCTAACTTCGTATTATTCGAAGTGTTATTTCTGCTGCATCTCTATATTTATGGTTATATATGTATTATGTTGTGTACCTGTCTAAGTTCAAATTATCAATCCCTTATTCTACACATTGGAAAAAACATAAGTAACTATAGCGTGATCCTCAAATAATTATTTGGATAAAGCAGGAATTGAAAGGTTTATTCACATGTTTATTTACATAATTTTGCATGAACATATGTTGTGTATTCATTTCAAATTGGAACATATGACATTAGAAGGAAATTTACATTTCCATGTCCTGGAAATCTCTCCTAGTGACCTTCTACTGCTAGATAATTTTCTTATTTGTGAGCACTAAGAATGATACTTTCTAGAGTAAAAAAATTGTCTCGAGAGTTGGATGATTTGATAAATGTATACATTAGTGTACTGAATAATGATCAATTAGACTGTGATTGAGCTCAATAAATACCAAGGTATATTTTAAACCTTCATACATTTTTGTATTGGTTAATGATCAATTTACAATGCAATAAAAAAGCCTCCCAGTAAAAGAGAAATATTGCATGAAGATTATGGTACTACAAGAATGTAGTGTAGAAATTTGAATAATTTGCTAAATTATTCACCAAAATTATCCTGATTACACACTATTTAAGTTTCATGCATAATACATAACCTTTTCTACAATTAATCATCAATATGCGGAAATAGAAGCAGTCACATGCGCACATTAAAACATAATCAAGCACACATATAAGACAATATGTAATGGGGAAATCATACAGCTGAAAACCCCCAGCTATCTGTATATTATAATGATAGAGAACATGTAAAAATACATAGCACAAAGCTCCTCACAACTCTTAGAACTATCTATCATGCTACACACAAACTAGCACGGAAGATGAACAAGTCACGGGTTCAAATCTCCTCCACAAGTCTGCCTGCCTCTACTGCGCAATCCAAGATGAATAATGATGAGATCCAAGTTCGAATCCCACTGGCTTGTACTGCGCAATCCTCATTGGCAATCTCAATCAATGTGTGTGCAAATATCATGCACAGCCATAGTCACAACTGATAGTAGACTCAACCCTTTCACCCACCTCTAACACTGGTCTCCACTGAACTGTCCATGCATTGCAGTTAACTGATGTATTCTTTAGTTGATTTATGAGTTAATAATTAGTGAATTAATTAATAATTAATTCACACCACTCATCACTAGTGTATTTATCAGCTAGACTAAATACAACTAGTTCAACTAAGTTAAACCGAACACAACTCCACCAACTGTCTCATCAACTCCACCAAACTCTGCCACATGAGTTCTAACTGAAGTCAACCATGCAATAGCTCAACTAACCCTTAGGAAAATCGTATTGCCTTCTGTCCGCTGCATGTGCCACATCCAAGCATCAAACTCAAGTGCTCCAAGAGGATAAGATAATGTTTATAGTCTAAATATTATTAAGGGTTAATAATATTTGACTATTCTATTTTTAGCCCGGCAGTCTAAAAATAGATTCCGCCCAATGTCTAAAAATAGAGGTCCATCTATTTTTACCAACATGACCAATCATCCATAAATAGCATCCTGCAACTCATATACCATGATCCATATGTCTAAAAATAGACATAGTCTAAAAATAGACTTTGCGCCAAAAATAGCCTGCGGGCCCACTTAGTGAAGGCGACTTCATTTCACTAAGCTCCATCATCTTGTTGCATTTTCAACACTCTCTCTCAACAAGATATGGATTATCTGCAACCCCTATCCTGCCTCTGTGGTATTCGAATTTTCTCCTGGTGAGCGCCTTCGTCAAGATATCAGCATCCTGATCCTCCGTGGGAATATATGAAAGTAACATGATTCTCTGTTGCACACAATCTCTGATATGATGGTACCTGATGTCGATGTGTTTGGATCTATCATGAAATACTGGATTAGCCGAGAGTTTAATGCAACTCTGTTTATCACAATAAATCACAGTAGGCTCCAAGTGTGACCCGAACAACCCGACCATGATCTTCCTCATCCATATGGCCTCGCATGCAGCCAAGCTTTCTTCCATATACTCAGCCTCTACTGAACTGAGTGCCACGGATCTCTGCTTCCTGCTGTACCAAGAAACTTATGTTGACCCGATACTGAAGATCCCTCCAGATGTGCTCTTTCTGTCCGTTGGGCTCCCTGCCCAATCTGCATCCGTGAAGCCACATAGCTTCACCTCATCCTCCTGTCTGTACCACAAACCATATCCCAATGTGCCTCTAAGATAACGCAATACATGCTTGCCTACCTTCCAGAAGAGCTTGGTAGGTTTAACCATAGCTTGTGACAACTGGCTAACAGCATAGCATATATCGGGTCGTGTATTGACCAGATACATAAGCGACCCCACCAACTGTCGATAAACAGTGGCATCCACTACCTCCGCTGAAGTAGCATCATCCTTCCTCCAACCTCCAGGAAGAGGAGTATCAACAGGATTGCAGCCATGCATGTTGAACTTCTCCAGTATCTCCCGGGCATACTTACCCTGAGAAACAAACAATCCATCACTAAGCTGCCAAATTTCCAATCCCAGGAAATAATGAAGGAGGCCCAAGTCCTTCATCTCAAACTCTCTAGCAAGATCCTCCTTGCATGAAAGTATCAACAGCTCATCACCCATCAAAATCAGATCATCTACATATGCGACAATGATTCCAAGAACTTCCCTCCACCTGAACCACAATCTGCACAGTGTTAGACAAGCCTCACTCTTGGAGAATCCAAGTCCTAAGGAAATAATCGTCTATCCGTGTGTACCTGGCACGAGGTGCTTGGTCAACCCGTACAAAGGTTTCTGAGTCCGCACACAAGCGACTCACTCGCCGAAGATCTCAAACCTTCGGCCGCTTCTATGTACACCTCTCCTCAATGACTCATGAGGAACGCAATACATCCATCCGATGGATGCTGCCACCCCATCTGCTAAATAGAGAGAGCTAGGGATCGTCCGTATGGAAGAGTACCTCAGGACAGTGCAAAGGTCTCCTCATAATCAACTCAATCCGTGAGAAGCCTCGTGCAACAAATCTTGCCTTGTACTTCTCCACACTCCCATTAGTTGCTTGCTTCACTTTGTAGATCCATCTCGAACCCACCACCGATTTCCTCTCTAGCGTTGGGAGAATCTCCCATGCACTGTTTCTGACAATCGAATCATACTCTTCCACCATGGCATCTACCCATGCGGGGTCCTCCATAGCTTCCTCGAAAGAGGATGGCTCTGTCATGACACATTTTCTCACAAGAGCCATGTATCCAGTGTACCGGTCCGATGACTGTCTCTGTCTGCGCTGTGCTGTAGGTGGTCCTACAACCTTCTCTGCATCTTGAGCCAGTCGCTTAGCTTCTGTAGTGCGCTTGCGCCTCCTCGATGGTCAAGGCCGCATCCTTCAAGCCTTCCACTCCATGAACTTCCTCTTGTGGCTGATCCACATCTGGAAGCTCATCCTTAGGAACTAATAGCTCTTCATCTGCATGTAAGTGTGGCTCCCTCTCGAGCGAACACTTCATGGCTTTCTCCCCCTGAAATTTGATATCCCGTCGCAAAACAGTCTTGCGACTGTCTGGAAAATACACACGATAGTTGTGGGGCGTATCAGTGTACCCCACAAATATCCCAACCTTTGCATTGGGCTCCAGCTTCTTCCTGGCATCCTTCGTCACATGCATGTAGACAGGTGAACCAAAAATCCTCAAGTGGGAAATATCAGGCCTCTTGCCAGAAAACGCCTCCTCCGGTGTACTCATGCCAAGTATCTTGTGAGGAAAACGGTTTTGCACATATACTGCAATATTACATGCCTCCGCCCACAAGTGAAGGGGTAGGCCCTGATCATGCAACATCGCCCGTGCAGCACCCACAATCGTTCTGTTCTTCCGCTCATCAACCCTATTCTGTTGTGGGTTAGGAGGTGCTATGATCTCTCTCCGAATTCCCTCTGCACTGAAAAAGTCCTTGAATTCGCCAGAGATGAATTCACCATCATTGTCGCTCCTAAGAGCCTTTACATGCTTCCCCGATTCCTTCTCAACCAATGCCTTGAACTCACAGAACTTTGAGTATGTCTCGCTCTTCTTCTGCATGAAGAAGATCCAGCACTTCCGAGAAAAATCATCAACAAAGATCACATAGTACCTGTGATTTGCTTTCGAAGCTACTGAGAAAGGTCCACACACGTCTGTGTGAATTCTCTCAAGGATCTTTGTGGCGCGACTATCCTTCTCGTGAAAGGTGGCTTTCACAAATTTTCCCAAGGTACACCCCTTGCACTAATCTGACTGCGCAAGAGTGCCCTTAGGAAGCCCAGTATAAATCTGCTGCAGTATCTTCAAAGCTCCATGGTGAAGGTGGCCCAATCTCCGATGTCACAGCTCGCCATCATCCTGGCTCACCACTCCTTCCGCCTTGCATGCCATTGCTGCACAACCATCTATTTGCAACTGATAAAGGTTCTTGACTCAAACCCCTATCTTCCGGGTTTCTCCAGTTGTCTTACTGCGCAGCAAAGCCTTTCCCTCGCTGAAGACAACATCGTACCCCTTGTCTTCTAACATCACCACAGAGATCAGATTCCTCATCAATCCTGGAACATGCAACACTTCCTTCAATACGAAGGGTTTACCAGACTCCCTCTCAAAGGAAATGGTATCGATACCGGTCGCACTGTATCTACCATTATCGCCCATCTCGATGTGCACTCCAAGATATTTCTCATCTAGATCTGAAAACAAATCCCGATCTCCAGTCATGTGAAAAGACGCACCACTGTCCAAGAACCATACTGATCCCATCACACTTGAGACCAAGCATGCGATCAGCGAAAAATCTAGCTCAAATTGTGAGGCTAAGGCCTCTCCCACTGCAGATCCAGCAGCATGCTTATTTTTCTTCTTCTGCGGACAATTTGTAGCATAATGTCCATGTTGGTGACAGTGAAAGCACTTCACCTTGGACATGTCCTGCTTCTTTCCTTTCGCACCGGAATGAGAATATTTCTTGCTCTTCACCTTATTTTCTTTGGCAGCCAAAGCGCAATTTTCTTCATCAGATGCCTTTGATGAAGATCCGTCCCTGGTGCTCCGCCTTATCTCCTCTTGCATGAGATCCGACCAAAGTCGCTCCCATCCCGACAATTTCTCCCGACCATTGACAGAGTCCTTATAGGAATGCCAACTCTTCAGAAGACCAAGGAGAGCTAGGTCCACCAAGTCCTCATTGTCAACAGTCACCCCCACACTTCCCAGCTCATCCCTGCATTGGGTGAATTTCGTGAGGTACTTGGCGATACTGTCGCCTTTCTCCATCTTAATGTTTCTGAGTTTATCCTTGAGCACCAGCTTCCTCTGGTCACTCTTGCTTTGGAATAGATCTGTCAACACTTTCCACATCAAGTATGGAGAATCCTTTCCATGCAGGCTGGATACAATGTGATCCTTCACGCCCTCCAACAGAATCCTTCGACATTTCGCCATCTTCTTTTGCCAAGCCTCAACTTGAGCAACATTAGTAGGCTTTGGGACTTCAACATCTATGAACTCCTTCAAACCATTGTCATCTAACACTGCCTCCATCCTGTCCTTCCATGCAACATAATTCGAGCTGACCTCAAGGGCATACTCCAATCGCAATCCGTTGAAAGACATTTCAACTTTGACACCAAGAAAACTCTTCTGCAAATTCGAATTCCACCAGCTCAAAACTCAACCACTTCTGATCTGTGAGAACAAGGTATTTCTAGCACAAAGATCGATTGTTACTGGATATATCACCTTTCAAAGGAAAGGATAGATCCAAAGGCTACCTGGCCCGCTTACAGACTCTGTCTACCGAAATAAATTGTAATCACTGTAATAGATCCGATGATCAATTTCGCTCCGATACCATGTATAAATTTGAATAATTTGCTGAATTATTCACCAAGATTATCCTGATTACACACTATTTAAGCTTCATGCATAATACATAACCTTTTCTACAATTAATCATCAATATGCGGAAATAGAAGCAGTCGCATGCGCACATTAAAACATAATCAAGCACACATATAAGACAGTATGTAATGGGGAAAGAATACAGCTGAGAACCCCCAATTATCTGTATATTATAATGATAGAGAAAATGTAACAATACATAGCACAAAGCTCCTCACAGCTCTCAGAACTATCTCACATGCTACACACAAACTAGCACGGAAGATGAACAAGTCACGGGTTCAAATATCCTCCACAAGTCTGCCTGCCTGTACTACGCAATCCAAGATGAATAATGATGAGATCCAAGTTCGAATCCCACTAGCTTCAACTGCACAATCCTCATTGGCAATCTCCATCAATGTGTGTTCAAATCTCATGCACAGCTATAGTCACAACTGATAGTCACACTCACCCTTTCACCCACCTCTAACACTGGTCTCCACTGAACTATCCATGCATTGCAGTTAACTGATGTATTCTTTAGTTGATTTATGTGTTAATAATTAGTGAATTAATTAATAATTAATTCACACCACTCATATCTAGTGTATTTTTCAGTTAGACTAAATACAACTAGTTCAACTAAGTTAAACTGAACACAACTCCACCAACTGTCTCATCAACTCCACCAAACTCTGCCACATGAGTTCTAACTGAAGTCAACCATGCAATAGCTCAACTAACCCTTAGGAAAAGCATATTTCCTTCTGTCAGCTGCATGTGCCACATCCAAGCATCAAACTTAAGTGCTCCAAGAGGATAAGATAATGTTTATAGTCTAAATATTATTAAGGGTTAATAATATTTGACTGTTCTATTTTTAGCCCGGCAGTCTAAAAATAGAAACCGCCCAATGTCTAAATATAGAGGTCCATATATTTTTACCAACTCAACCAATCATCCATAAATAGCATCCTGCAACTCATAGACCATGATCAATATGTCTAAAAATAGACATAGTCTAAAAATAGACTTTGCGCCAAAAATAGCCTGCGGGCCCACTTAGTGAAGGTGACTTCTTTTCACTAAGCTCCATCATCTTGTTGCATTTTCAACATGTAGCATAGTTTCTACCAAGAGTTGTTAAAGAAATCTTGTAGCAAGAAATACAACCAATGGGGAAAATGTTATAGCAAGAATTACAATCAATTATTTTTCTTTCACTTGGAAAATGAATCATTAATAGATTTTCCCTACTTCTTGGGAAGTAGACAACCAAATATCACTTTAGTGGGAATCAACTACTTATCTGTATAGAAAAAAATTCTTTAATATCACCAATGTAAAGAAGTCGAGATCCCACTGGCAACATCCTAGTCCCTGACGTATCAAAATTTTTGGGGTCCTTGCATATATTAGGAGTGAAAATGACCCTTTACATGGCACCTTCTTGGACATAGACATTTTTTAAATCAATTGGTTGCTTTTTTGATGAATCAACATTATTGGATGGGGTTGTAGAGAAAAAAAACAATACATGTCTTCCATCTTTGTTGCCAACATTATTCACATGAACATGAACTTGCAGGGACATCTTCTTTCATTTAGTGTTGTTCAAACTGACATTCTCACAAGATTCTAGTTCTATGGGAGAACATGTGTATTTCCCATCCAAAGGAACATCGATGATTTTGGTTGCATGGACTACAGTGATGTTGAAGCTTGTGTATCTCATTCCATCTCTGAAGGTTAAGACAATTTGTCTAGTATAGAGTTTGTAACTATTTTTAGGGTAATCTGTGGTAGGATCTATCCTCATGGTCATGTTTTTCAGGTTAACATTGACAAAAAAATCCTATGGATACCAAGTCACAGGAATTATACCACCTACAACGGAAATAAATCCATGGATCAGTGGATTTAGCTTCAGCTTTACATGTAGTAAGAATTTAGAAAACTGGTTTTCTAGTGAAATCTAGCAGGATTTTAGCCTCAATGGGTAGCCTAATTCAATGAAGCTTTCCTTGCCAATTCATTGGCCCTCTTTCATTAGAAGGGTTGGTATCAAAATTTTAGAAGCATACAAATTCCCATTAAATACAAAACAAAATCCCAATGTCAATCATCTATTAGAAACAAATGGTCTTTGTTATTTACATATGCCTTAGCCCAACACCAAAACAAATAGTAGCTTAACATTCACATGATACATGCAAATATTTGATTCCATACTCCATCTTAGTATCAATCATTATTTACGTTCAAATTCATTTTGAACACTTTGTAAATTTTAAAAAACAAATCCATGGTTCCTCTACCAATATCTTACAGGTAGTCAGAACATTTCTGGGATGTACCTATTGCATCCATGAGGAATAAAGATGAACCAAAAAGGGTAAGTTAGCAAGTACATAATAGAAAATGATTAATGCTTTACTATGACCTAATTCATATACTTACAGAAGATTTTTTGTCTCCCTAAAAGTTTGTTGAATGTTATAGTGATCTTTTTTAATCAATGACATGAACTATTTCTATTACAATATCATGGGTAGCATACCTCAGAACATTGGATCAAATGTAGAACACATAAAGCATCAATAAAACATGTGTTCTTTTGGGTTTAAGGGAAGGGAAAAAATCCCATAGTTTCCTTAAATTGAAGATAAAATCCCCAACAAAGGAACCAAAATGAAAAATCAAAGCAAGACTTTTGAAGCAACCACCCATTGATAGAGAATATTTTGGCCATCATTATGGGATAAAAAAGACACCATAGACTAAATAATTGAACATCAATATTTTTTCCGCATGAAACACTCTTCTCATTTCTAGATCCAATCAACTGGGTCAATCAAATCCGTTGGATTTCAGCTACCCTGGGAAGTAAAGTGTTGAATTGAAAGATGTCATGTCAGCACTTAAAAGGTAGAGAGGAAGCTATAGAGGATGAAGCTTTGTTTATAAGAAGCAATTAAATTAAAGAAGCATGTTGGGTGAAGAATTTTGAAATTTTTGTGGAAACACAACTAAATTTATCTATTTGTATGAAACATAAGCCCAAGTGATTGAGGTTTTAGCAATCAAATCAATGAAAGTAGAAATAGAATGGGATTTATTTTCACTAAAATGAAAAGAAAGAAGCTTTTCTTGATAGATAAGATAAATTATGCACAATAACGAGCATTACACAGGATATATTAGGAAGAAGAAGCAAATGATCTTGTGGAGTGTTGTGGAATGAAGGATATTTGTGATTTCCTACGGTGGGAGATAGCTTTTGGAGATTTGTCAAACTCAAGCCAGCATGGGAATCATCATCAAAATGGAAATATATATATCGAAAATGATGAAAAACATAGTAGGGGCATCAAAGACAACATGCGATAAATTTAACTATGCAAGAAGCTTATGGGGAATGTTGGAAATCAAAGACTGTATAACTGAGTTTGAAGTTCCTCATTGAGAATTGATTTTGTTTGGTGAAGAGAGATTTAGCGATAGGTTCCTTATCAAGAAAGGTTCTTTTGTTGATGAATAGTGAGTTAAAAAATTAAATTTGTTGGAGTTTATGAATTTTCTTATTCATCTATTTTGAAATCTAATAACCTAATTGGATATATTTAAAGACACAATAGTCAGGTTTGCAAAGGTCGAATATACAGTATTTTGTATGGATTACGAAGGACACGACAAATCAAATGGAACACATTGTTACATAAAATAACTTCGATGATCGTGTAGATGATTTCCCAACATTTTTCAAGAATGTCACTAGTATGTATAATTAGGATCCTCTTATGGATGATGTATATTTAAATGTTATGGTGATTCGTGTCCACTGAAAAAATTGTATGAAAACCATAGTTGTGGATAGTAAGGAGACAACATGAAAATTACATTGGACTGACATAATTGTATGAGATATGTAGTTGTGCATAGTAACAAGATAGTATGGAAATTACATTACAGAGGCCATTGAGTGTAGGGAGAAAGTGAGGCTCCTTTATGGAGAACCAATGAGAGGAGTCGTGGCACTTATCCCCCATCGAAAGAAAGATAAATTTTGGAGTGGTATTGTTCTTTTTTTCACTATGTTGAATCATTCCATAGTAGAAGCTTGTTGCCGGGGGAATAGCCAAATGACTCCTCTTGATTTCACTATGAAACTCTTGGCATCCCCTGCTAGCCATCTGCACCAGGCCTGCAATTACCGAGGGCACGACCGAACAAAACCTCTTCATGTTGTTGTGATGCTCTTGGCAGCCCCTACTAGCCATCTACATCAAGCCTGCATTCAGTCTTATCCCAACTCTTCGCACCCTCGTCAATGTTTATCTTTGGAGCTTTACTTCAACATGGTTGTTGATCGAATACTGGAAGCATAGGGTGTTGTTTTGAGCACCAAACTGACAATTTCTAATTCTCTCATGGCATCTCTGTTATACAGTAAAATGACCTCTTCATCATCTCAGAGGAGAAGAACACTTTGGTTGAAGGAAATACCTAAGTTACAAGCCTATTTTCCAAGGTAACAAACCTAAAAAAAAATCAACATGAGTTATAACGATGCACAACTCCCAGTAGAGTGCGTTACTGCCTTCTTACCCTGATTAATCCCTCTTGTGGACAAGAGCGATCTCCCTAGATTTCTAATGGAAAACTAGAAACAAATAGACAAAAAAATGGTGCTTTCCTTAGCCTACAACTGAAACATGAAACATGTAGTATGCGAAATATCACTTACCTATTTACGAAGTGCTTGCAGAAGTCCTTTTACCGCTCTCCACAAACATATTTTCCTCAATTCTTTACATTATCTCCAAATGCTTTCCACAACTTCTCCATGACATGCCAAAAGAGATTTTCTATAATGTTCCTACTTAGCCTAAGCTAAGAGGAACATTCATTTTTGGTTTTATTTTCTGTTGCATGCATAAATGAATAAAGGAGGACATGTAAAACTCCTAAGTAGACTAAATAAATCAATTCCCATGTAAACAAAGTTAGATTAGGGCCATTTAAATAATAACTTGCAGGTGTAAAAGAGGTTTGAGCTGAAGACTGGGTCAACCTTGACCAAATCAATAGCGTTGTCTAGGTTCATTACATCTCCAAAAGGGACAGCGCAGTTCTAGAAGGAGGCCTCTCATGTGAAAAGGGCTAACTCATCAAGGTGGTTTAGGGTTTGCAAAGGCTCTTCATATTATAAAAGGAGAGGAAGGGTAGCAAGAGAAGGTTGTTGATTGATCATATTTTTCAGTATTTTTCTTCTTAGAAAAATACCATTCTCTGCTGTTTAGTGGAGGATTGTGTTTCGAATTCCTATGCAGGGATTTCACCTCTTCCTTTGAGGATTCTTCGAGGAGTAATTGCTGAATTAATCCACTACTAGTCTTGATGCCAAGTTCTACTTTCATTAGCATCGCAGATCTAGTGAGGGTTTGTATGCTTTTTCAAGCTGTAGCAAGTGGAGTTTTAGATCTGTAGTGATTTAGTGTGTTTTGGGAGCCTCTTCTCATGGAGTGTGTCTTTTAACCTCCTGGAAGAGTGTCTCTTCTCTTTGTACTTCAGATCTGCAATTTTACAGTGGCTATCTATGTCATTTTAGCTACAATTCTATTTATCTTGATGGACTGCGTTATTTTGGTGTGACGCTCTTCATGGTGTTTTGCTCATAGTTTAGATCAGAGATCTCTAGTGCTGGGCTTTGCCTTCTACTTGGTGATCCATGGATTAGCTTGCTGATCCATGTTCTATTTAGATCTAACTAATTGTAACGAAATTTTGTATTCATAGATTTACTGCAGCAATTTCCAGATCTGCAACGTTTTTGTTAGATCTACTCTTATTTATGCATAATTTGGACAAAACCCCAAGGGGATATTGAAGAGAAAACCATCTAGTTTCCAGATCTGATATATATCTGATGTTTCATCCACAGATCTATCCTAGATCTGATATGTAATGTTCAGCTACTGCAAGTCATGAAAATAACGTTGTTGAGCCTTTTATATTGATATATCTATGTTATAGCTCACTTTTCTGAAGATGTATTGCTCTCTTGTCTCATATAATCTAATGTATATTCAAAGGTCTTCACTTTACTTCTGATTTGATGTTGTGCATTCATTTATTGATTATATATGATGACCTCCTTTTTACATTATCAAGGACTGTGTTATTCCTCAAGATGCTTGTTATGCATAGCTGCAGCCCCTCTTATAGGGTGTTTTCCAGTTAGACTAGGTTGTGGGAGACCTGTTTACCACAACTAGTTTGATTTTTTTTTTTTTCTCCCCTTCTGGATATAGACCCCAGTTCTACTGATCTAAGGGATCCTAGAGCTGCAAACTAATTTATGTACACCAATCTCCCAAGGAGTGCGTTATTTTCCAAGCTTGTTGTGCAATCCCCAATTTGGGAACATTACAGTGGTATCAGAGCTCCTTTCTTGGCACAGCCTATGCTTTCCTTGGAGAACCAGTTATGTGTCATTCATAAGAAGATGATCCTCTTACTAAGAGGGAGAAGAGATACCAGAATAGAAGTCATAAAAATTATGACTACAGAACTGATGATCCTGACAGTGGTCAAGACAAGGGGAAAGCCCCTGAAACTACCAGTGAAAAAGAAGGAGAAGAGTTTGCAAGAACTGTGTTGGTGGTCATGCAAGATTTGGCCAAGGAGATCAAGGAGATGAGGGTGGACAGAATTAGGGAGTCTCTTGGGAAATTTCATCAAGGAGAAAGCTTTGACATGTCTCATCATGGGACTGGTCAACCTGTGAACCTGCCACAAGCTCCACAAGCCTCACAATGCTTCACTATGCCTACCTTCTTGGCTATGGAGAATGAAGGACTTCAAGAGAAAGCCTCACTTGAAGGTTAATTTGTGGAGTATGACTCTCAGAGTCAGAGATTCAAGGATAACTTGAGTTTCCAAGACTTTTGCCATCTCAAGGACTGAAGGAGACTAGTGCAGCAGTATAGAGATGGTGGATTCTTTCATGGTAGACACCATACTATGGGCAGATTATTTTTTCCCAGGTTTGATGGATCATCCTCCAGTTATACCAAGGCATGGGTAGAGAATCTGGATATCTATTTCTAGCTGAACAAAGTCCCTGAAGTTGAGGCCATCAAGATTGCAGTGCTGCACTTTGAAGGTGAAGCACACAATTGGTGGTTCCATGGATTGTCTACATTGGGACACATCAATTTGAATACCTATGTTGAGTTCACTAGAAGACTGGTGGAGAGGTTTGAAAGGAAGGATCCTGAAGCACCCTTCATAAGCCTTGCAAAACTGAAGTAGTCAGGAGATGAAGAGACTTATATCTATGAGTTTCTAAGATTATCAATCATGGTCCCTGATTTATCTGTAGCAAGGAGAGTCTACATGTTCATTTATGGCCTGGAGTAACCCTTGCATGGATTGGTTAAATCTACCAAGCCCATCACTTTGCATGATTCCATCGAGAGAGCTAGAGACCTCCAAGATGCCTTACCAAAAGAAAAGGAAACTTTCCAAAGCAAGGCCCCTCACTTTTCTAAGGGGAAAGAAGGAAAATATGCTCCTCCCAAGGAGATCTCTTTGAAGAAACCTCTTGATATTGATCTCAGGAGGGAATTGAGGAAGAAGAATCTATGCTTCACTTGCTAAGAATCATGGGTGGTCGGACATAGGTGCGCTATTGGAAGAGCACACTACATATAATTCTTCTCTGATTTGGAGGAGGAAAATGATGATGAGGAACCTATGAAGGGTCAAAATGTTGATGATGAGGAGGAAGAACAAACACCCACCAGAGATGGGAAGGGAGCCTTTGATCCAACCAGTGGGACTCTTGCCTCTTTGAGAGGAGTGCCTAAGTACTTGACCCTAAGAGTACAAGGTTCAGTTATGAATCAGAGAGTATTTGTACTGATTGACAGTGGGGCAACCCAAAAATTTATTGATGCTCACCTTGTGCAAAAGAGGGGAATCCCCACTAATAATTTTGAGGGATTTTCTATGTTGGTTCCAGGAGATAGGACCATGCAACGCATGCAATGTGTTCCATCACTCTATGTCACTATGGGATCCTACACCCTGGTGGATCATTTCTTTGTGGTTGACATACCAGACACCAACATCATCTTGGGTGTCCAATGGTTGATTACCTTGGGGAAGGTTACCACTGATTGGAAATATTTGCAAATGGATTTGGTGGACTTGAAGAGTGGGAAAGCACAAATGATCTAAGGCATGCACACTTATTTTTCACCTAATGTTTCCACACAAAAAATAGCGATGGATTTGCATTGTGGAAGCAGGGATCCCACAATCCCTTCTCTCATGTTCATGAGGATGCTGCAAGGGACATTATTATCTTATGGAAAGCCACCTGGAATGCCATCAAATTCAGATCTTGTGGGGGAAGCCTCACAAATTACTGCTCCTGATCTAAATCTAAAAAGGATTGGAGCAATAGAAGACCAAGCTAAAGCGCTGTGGGAGGAGAAGAATGGGAGGATCAACCTTCATACAAACCACTTGGGCATGTGTAATGTCAAAAAGATAATCAGAAATAAGACAAGCACTCCCATGGATGAATCAGCAGTGTTGTCATTGTTGAGAAGTGTGGATCTCTATTGGAAATCTCAACTGCTTGTGGAGTATTCCAAAGATCTCCACACATGTGTGATATTAGATGGCATGCATCAAGAAGAGGGCTACTTGGTCCAAGGAGGGGTCATCTATTATCATGGTAAGGTCTTTTTGGCTAGATCTTCCAAGCTCAAGCAGAAGATCCTACAAGGAGCATATGATGAATTCTTCCTCAGCCATATGTGTTCAATGAAGATCTATTCCTTGATCATGAAGAGTTTTTATTGGGAAGGCATGAGAGAGGACTTACATCAGCAATTTCAAGAGTGCAATAGTTATGGAGGATTGGGGCAGCCAATGGACTCTTTGCAAGAGTCATTTCAGCCAGCTCTTCCTTTTCTTGAGAAAGAGGGAATTTTCATGCACAATTCCATGTGTGTGAAGGACTATGATGGTAAAGGGTTTGATCATGGTAAACAAGTTGTATTTTCTAATCTATTACATTGCTTTGCCATGTTTTTGTAGGATGGGACTCCTAAAGGGAGTGATAGATCATATGGATCTCATAGTATGTTGGGGGCCAATGAAAATTCTAAACTTGGCCACTCCCTTGATGTGCAAAGGGAGATTCCTTTTCATGATGGGTGCTTCCCAAAGGCACCAAACTTATGTAACACCTTCAATCATGTCAAGGTGGCTTATGCAGCAAGAGTCTAGTGGGAATTCCACTTACCACACCAGGATCTAATGAAGACAAGAGGTGCACTGCGCTGGCATCTCATGTGGGGTTTTGACCCACCTCCTCATGTCCAGATTTCAGTTTTCATCTATGTAGTCTTGCTTCCATACATTGATGATATAGTTGTATTTCTTATGGGGTTGTATGGACAGAGGATGGGCAGTGTGTATGTACCACATGGGTTGGAACTTCAACTTATACTTCATGATACATGTTTTAGATGTATCATTTCTCCACCCATGTTTATTTATGTTGAGTTTTTCACTCCTGAAGGGATGGACTATGCACATATTATGTTGGCCTTGGAGGAACAATTCATGATGCTTTGGTTTGTTGAGCATTTTGGTTATGATGGAGGTTTGATCCTCGATGATGCCAACAATGAAGGAGTAGAAGAACTACAGCTCTTACCCTATCAGTTGCTTGAGGACAAGCAACATTTTTGAGGGGAGGACTGTAATGTTCCTACTTAGCCTAAGCTAAGAGGAACATTCATTTTTGGTTTTATTTTCTGTTGCATGCATAAATGAATAAAGGAGAACATGTAAAACTCCTAAGTAGACTAAATAAATCAATGCCCATGTAAACACAGTTAAATCAGGGCCATATAAATAATCACTTGCAGGTGTGAAAGAGGCTTGAGATGAAGACTGGGTCAACCTTGACCAAATCAACAACGATGTCTAGGTTCATTGCATCTCCAAAAGGGACAGCGCAGTTCTAGAAGGAGACCTCTCATGTGAAAAGGGCTAACTCATCAAGGTGGTTTAGGGTTTGAAAAGGCTCTTCATATTATAAAAGGAGAGGAATGGTAGCAAGAGAAGGTTGTTGATTGATCATATTTCTGAGTATTTTTCTGCTTAGACAAATACCATTCTTTGTTGTTTAGTGGAGGATTGTGTTTGGAATTCCTATGCAGGGATCTAACCTCTTCCTTTGAGGATTCTTGGAGGAGTAATTGCTGAATTGATCCACTATTAGGCTTGAGGCCAAGCTCTAATTTCATTAGTAGGTAGATCTAGTGAGGGTTTGTCTACTTTTGCAAGCTACAGCAAGTGGAGTTTTAGATCTGTAGAGATCTAGTGTGTTTTGGGAGCCACTTCTCATGGAGTGTGTCTTTTAACCTTCTAGAAGAGTGTCTCTTCTCTTTGTACTTCAGATATGCAATTTTGCAGTGGTTATCTATGTCATTTGAGCTATATTTTTGTTTATCTTGATCAACTACGTTATTTTGGTGTGAGGTTCTTCATGGTGTTTTTCTCATAGTTTAGATCAGAGATCTCTAGTGTTGGGCTTTGCCTTCCACTTGGTGATCCATGGATTAGCTTGTTGATCCATGTTATATTTAGATCTGATCCATTGTAATGAAATTTTATATTCAGAAATTTACTGCAGCAATTTCCAGATCTGCAACTTGTTTCTCAGATCTACTCTTATTTATGCATAATTTGGACAAAACCCCAAGGAGGTATTGAAGAGAAAACCATTTAGTTTCCTGATTTGATATAGATCTGATGTATCATACATAGATCTTTCCTAGATCTCATATGTAATGTGTAGCTGCTACAACTCATGAAAATAACCTTTTTGGGCCTTTTATATTGATATATCTATGTTATAGCTCTCTTTTCTGAAGATGTATTACTCTCTTGTCTCATATATTCTACTGTATATTGAAAGGGCTTCACTTTAATTTTAATTTTCTGTTGTACATTCATTTATTGATTATATATGATGGCCTCCTACTTACATTATCAAGGACTGCATTATTCCTGAAGCTGCTTGTTGTGCATAGCTACAACCCCTCTTGTAGGGTGTTTTCCAACTAGACTAGGTTGTGGGAGACCTGTTTACCACACCTAGTTTGATTTGTTTTTTCTCTCCTTCTCGATCTAGACCCTAGATCTGATGATCTAAGGGATCCCAAAGCTACAAACTCATTTTGTACACCAATATCCCAAGGAGTGCATTATTTTCCAAGCTTGTTGTACAATCCCCAATTTGGGAACATTACATCTCCATAGATTGAAACATTCAATGGGATCAAATCATCTCACATATAAAATAAAAAGTAATGAAATCCTTAGTCTATCATACAACATATAAATGAATCAATAATCAGTTATAAACCATGTGAGTGATCAAGGAATCCCACAAATAACATCGAAATGGACGCAATCAGGAATGAAAAATCACTTTGTATTAAAATTAAAAAGGGAAAATAAGCTTAAAACCTGGTGACTTGATGTCACAAGCCTCTTCCAATGGTATCCTTTCCTTCCCTTGATGACAAACTCTTCAGACCCAAAACCAACAGCATGAGTTTACCAATCCAATTCTCTCTCAATATTTTGTTCCTATGCTAAATTTATAGGAAGAATGAGGAGGTTTCTAGTTCCACTTCTCAAGGGATATGATCCTTAAGAAAAGGAATTTAGTTCCATATACCAAGGGATGAGGAACAGGTATGTAGTGGTTCGAGGTTTCTAATTTGGATAAGATTCCTCAAAAAAAGATTCTAGAACTTAATTTTTTATTTTTACATGCATGAATGGACTTGCGCACTTTTTTTTCAGGAAAAATGTGCAGATCTACGCAGTTTTTGTATAGAAAAAATGCGCATGTGCGGTTTTTGTTAAGGAAAACCACACAGGTGTTCAAAAATGGTTTTTAAGCAGTCAAAATCAAAATTCCTCTTGTCCCTTGTATAATTTTACTTCAATATTTATAGATGATTCACTTGAGACACACCATCGGATGGCAAGATATCCGAATTGACATTCATTATCACAAATTTTAGTGTAACAGATTGCCCCCTAAAGTGGAAAGCCAGAAAAAAAATTTGATGATTGAAGCGCCTTATCATGTAAAAGGTTTGGATCAGAGACCAATTGGTTGATGCTGAAATGAACAATCAATATTACCATATTATTCTTTCATATAAACATCACCGAGGTAGGCATTCCCATACTCAAAGTAAACATAAATCGATGAACTAGTAGTCAAATACACAAAGATCCATGTCAAAAATAGACATAGTCTAGATGTAGCCATCATTGGATCTATATTTACAATCATAAATATTTAATAACTCCACGTAGCCTGGATGGATGAAACTAGATCCAGGGTCTTGATCTTGTTAGCTAAATTGACTCGAGGTTAGAGTCAAGGTTAACCAGGTTAAACAATGGGTAGTTTTGGGGCACATGGTATTGTGCACCCATGGTTTTCAGCTCATGGTATTGCATGTAATGGAGCCTATAAAAGGCTCAGAGGACTTCATTGTAATGTAGGCTTGGAGGTGAGCGGTGAAGGCTCACTTGGCTGGATTGGCTAGGGTTTTGGCCAAGGCTAATGAAATTTCATTAGGATGGGTTTCCTCGGAGTTTAGGTTTTTTACCAGTTAAACATCTATGTTTATGTTTATGATTTGTTGTTGGTTATGATTAATTATTCCTCTCAATAACTAGTTAATATTCTCCGGTAAATGTTTCTTCATTTGGTATCAAAGCCATATTTTGATTTAGAGGGACGCCTCTGTTGTCAAGGGTTTTATTAGCTTGTGAAGGTTTTATTGGCTTGCGAATGGAGATATGAGATGCTAGAAAGGGTTTCACGGTCATAGCCATATGAAATTGAAGAAGCATTCTAGTGGCAGATAATGGAGGTAGTTTTGGCTTCAGATAAGGCAGTGCTATGCCTAGCTGATGGATGTGATAGCGACTATGTTGTGGCTGCCTGGTTAATTAAAAACTGTGGAGGGATTATTGATTGAAGGCCATGGAGACTGTGGACAATTTTGTGGTTGTGAAAGCCATGGAGATCGTAGTGGCCTTTATGGGAAGTGATTTTGGAAAAACCACTAAGGAAGTGGCATAATCTGCAACAATTTGCAGAAGTTGGTGAATGTGGTGTTATATACCAAGATCTGTCATCGAGGAGGGCTTTGGGTCATATTGGTGGCAGAGGATGAGATTGTAGCCATGGGTTCATGGTGGAGGCATGAGAAACACTCGTTAAGCCATGCACGCAGCAGGTCGATACAGTGAAGAGAGCCAGTGATGCTCTGATGTAAGGTAGTTCTAGCAAGCATTTGTCGATGACGGTTGGGAAGTCGCAGGTCCAAAATAGCGGTCGAGCGAATTTTTGTGAGATCCACAAATTATGTGAATTTTTCGTTGGTTTTGTGAGCCAAATGTGTTGATAGAGGGAGATTGAGATAAGTTGGTCATTGATCAAAATAAAATTGTGGCATTGTTGTCAATAAGTTGCTCCTATGATGATCTCCTGAGATCTACTATGAATAGAGGCTTGGCTTCAAGGAGAGATGCCACATGAGTGCGTTCCAGTGGTGAGCACACGTCAGAATTCAAGGAGAAATAAGAAAGGGATTTTCCTGGCTTGGTCAGGCAGCGACTTGCTGGAGTGATGGAGGAAAGCGTGTTCGGGGCTATTGTTAGCCCATGACTTATGCATTAGTGGGTGTAAATCCATGCAGGGCATGGTGATGTCTCAGGGGGCATTGAATAGGACGGATTTGTGTGAGACTTGAGCGAAGCAGTTAAAACATTCAGTGTTCTGTTGGACGTTGTACACGATGGCTCAGCTTCTTGTCAGTGATGATTACAAAGCGCAGGGTGGAGTGAAAGGATTTGATCGGAAGATACACGTAATAAACATATGTTTATGACTCTCTGTATATGTACTGTGACATATATATAAATGAGCATGACTGAGGGGAAGTAACGTGGGCACCAATTGCAGATCTGCTTAGATTTCAAGTGGTTGAATGCTTGTTTGAAAGAATAGGCGAGGAAGGATTTTCAGTTGGTGATTGTGCGCTCGTCGTGCACACCTTTCAAGTCGAAAGAAACCTATGGAAGATCCCATGGAAATACTCTAGAAAGGATATTTTATCACTATATTCTTAGTAGCCATGCAGTACATACGTGGAAGCATTGGGTTAGTGTGTCCAAATCACAAGGTTTAGTTAAATATGTGCATCATTTGAATTACTTTGAATGAATTTAAAACTATATTTGATGGCTCATTAAATGAATGGTTTCTGGAGGGATAAAAAAAATGGCATGGAACCAATCCTGTGTGGGTTTGTACTTATTCACGTAAGTATTAAAATTCAATAAAGGCAACACTAAGGAGGGGAGATTATGTTAAAGTGAGAAAGGATGTATTAAAATAGCAACAATGAAAAAAAATTATATATATATATATATATATATATATATAATGGAGTTAATTTTTACATGTAAATGGGAATACTGCTATAATACCTAGTATGGCATGCGTACCCCTTGGTAATCACTGGTAAAGTCTGGGTTAGACCTAGGTGGTAAGGGGGATATCAGGTTAACAATTACCCTGGGTAAAAATATTTGAGGGGGGAGGAGATAGAGTGAGTAGGGCTAGGTTGACTCACTTGGCAAGGTTGGTTGGATTTAGTCAAGGAACCCCAAGCCAATTTTAAGGGGGGAATGTTAGGTAAATTGACTCGGGGTTAGAGGAAGGTTAACCAGGTTAAACAATGGGTAGTTTTGGGGCACATGGTATTGTGCACCCATGGTTTTCAGCTCATGGTATTGCATGTAATGGAGCCTATAAAAGGCTTAGAGGACTTCATTGTAATGTATGCCTGGAGGTGAGTGATGAAGGCTCACTTGGCTGGATTAGCCAGGGTTTTGGCCAAGGCTAATGAAATTTCATTAGGATGGGTTTTCACCAGTGTTTGGGGTTTTTCCCGATTAAACATCTATGTTTATGTTTATTATTTGTTGCTCGTTATGATTAATTATTCCTCTCGGTAATTAGTTAATATTCTCCGGTAAATGTTTCTTCAGATCTTCATCTTTATCGATGCACAAATCTGACCATGCGAGTGAATGTCTTGAAGTCGAACATGGTAGAAACCACTTGATTACCATTCAATGATGAAAACCGTTAAAAAGTGCGATACAAACCACCAATAATGAAAATGGTCCTCAAGGTACTCCCAGTACAACCTATGAAGTGTGATTAAATGTTTTGAAGTCGAAGACTCATAGAATCATTTGATCGAAGACCAATGATGAGAACCTATCATCGAAAGTGAGAAACCTTCCATTGAGACATGTAGGCTCCAAGGTACCAAAATTTTTCTAGATCAACTTCCTAGATAATGAGCTAAAGTTGATAGGAAGCGATCCATCGTAGGAGGGCCTACAACACGAAACTTCTTGTCAAGTTTTGAAGAACAATATTTGAAGTGATTCAGGACTGAATAAGGGATGAACGATGTGATTGAAGGTTATGAATAGCAAGGTAATTTTTACTGAGGTTGGACTTCTCTTGAACATATTTGCGACACGACATATGACTTGGCAGAATTTGACTCAACGATAATACCCAAAACTAGATGAAGAATTTCAATGAGGTTTGATTAACTATGAGGCAAAAGGATTTCCCAACCCGGACACAGATGTGACAGAGTGTCATTTTCAAGAGCGACATACTGCCCTTAATAATACAAAAATTAATGTTCTTTCCCAATTGTACCCCTCCATTACTAGAAAGTACCTCTTTAATTTTGTTAAGCTTGAGGAGGATAACATTTTCTTGTCATATAAGCTCATCCTTCGGGTGAGTGCTTCGAAGTATTTTTAACGAACCCTAGGAAGGAGTGGTTCGGTCCCATTGTAATCGAAAGTTCCTACACTGTTTAAGTTTTATGATCCCATTGTAGGGTTAGCTTCATGTTATTTTCATGTTTAAAGAGTCTAAAAACACACAAAAAGAAAAATCATTCAGCTCTTTCAATGTAAATTTTTAACGAGCCCTGAGAAAGTAAAACTCAGTGTTTTTCATTTTTAAGGAGTCAGAAGAAAAACATAAGTAAACTTCAAATTTTCCTCTTTGTGAATTTAGTCCCTCAAGCCCGAAAAAGGATAAGATAATGCAGGAGAGAAATCTATTGACCATGATTAGTCAACGTATACCTTTTTCGTAAATATTATGATTCAGACTGGAAAAGGGGTAAAATTATACTGAATAGATGACTGTTCATTTACTTTTAGGAGTTCGAATAGTCAAGTTCTCGGAAATATCTTCATGTTTAAAGAGTCTAAAAAGGACTTAAAAAAGAACTCCATGGTTTCGATTTTTCATAATTTTTAACGAGTTCGAAAAGTGATAAAAAGTATACTCATATGTCTCACTATCAATTTAATTAACAAGCAGAAAAAGATGAAAAGAACTTGGAATTTTCATGTACATTTTATGAGCATGAAAATAATAGCAAAAGAAGCTTAGGATTTTCATGAGTTTAACGAGTCTTGAAAATAATAATCAAAATGGACTCGAGATAAGTTTCATTTTTTATACAAGCTTGAAACAGAGGAAAACTATGCTTGAGAGTGGTTTCATTTTTACACAAGCTTGAAATAGAGAAAATTGTGTTTGAGATTGGTATGTTTCATTTTTAGACAAGCTTGAAACAAAGGAAAAATGATGCTTGAGATAAGTTTCAATTCCCCCCAAGCGTAACCTGCAAGAACACATGCCTGCCAAGCTTCATTTCATTCAACTAAGTAGACTATTGTTCCTAATAGTTGGATGGAATGAAGGTTCATTTACGAGATCAAATGAAAGACTCGACTTAATGTTTACAAAATATAGTCAAAGACTCGACTCAATTAGGAGATAATATGTTTCATTTTTTAACAAGCTTGACACATGAAAAGAACTATGCTCATGGAACCTTGTTTCATTTTTTAACGAGCTTGACACAAGAAAAGGAACTATGCTCATAGACATGTTTCATTTTCTAACAAGGTTGAAACAGTAAAAGAAAGTATCCTCAAGAGAGCCTTGATCATGGCTTCCAACTGGAAGAAACACATGTCAAGGGACACACCTCGATCATGGCTTCCAAGAGGTCTTCATCAGATGTAAGAACAGTTCTCTGGAAGGAACCCATGTCAAAGGACTCAGTAGGGATAAGAACATCGTGTTCAAGTACCCCCATAGGGTTCACTATGTCAATTACTATATCTAAGTCAAAGGAAATCAAGAAAACAGTGAGAGGCTCGCTTACATTGGTAATTGAAAACATGGGACTAGTTGCCACATAACTAACCCATGGCGGGGTAGATACCACTTCCGTATAAGGAAAATTCAGGGGTGTCAGATTATTGGTAGTCGAATCAAGACTAATGAATGAAATTTGATCAATAGTCACAATGTTTCCACTATGAGGGAGAGACATCACGTGAAAGAGTGTTGATACGACACCTTTCATTGCATAGCCATAGTCTCGCCCAAGGCGAAAATTTTAATCCAAGGGGCCTCGGACTACCATAAGATTAATACAGACAATTTTACCTTCCAAGGTAATTGGAAACTTAGGAAGGATCCATAATTTTCACTAATGGTTTTGTTAAAATATGACAGATTCTGTGTAACAGGCATAAGCTGAGTGGAACCCAAAGCTTGCCAAGCAGTTGAGGATAGAATACTAACAGAAGCACCTTCATCTACATTTATGCGATACACATTATTTCCACAAGCTTGCATAATGATTTGGAAAGGGATGGAAGAAGGAAGACAAGGTTCTGTCAGTCTATTCCAATCAAAGGAAAAAACCTCAGTACTTGAGGGGGGTTTTGTAGAAATAGGTGAAATTCCCCATAGCATAGAAGAATCTGATGCAACAAGAAGAACCTGAGCGGTATGGATTTCACTCTCTACAGGGAGAGTGGGATCGATCAAATGTGAAATTAAGTCAACCACTTGATCAACTAATGGCTCATCAACCTGAGTGATATGAGTTTCACTCTCGGATGGAAGAGTGGGATTGACTGTACTTGGAATTAGATCAATCATTTCATCAATTGATGGTAGTTTGGGAGAAAGTTGATGGTAACTAGTTGGAAGTTGTTGCTATGGAATAGTAAGGTTTTCCAACAATTTTGAGGCTTCATCCATGTGAGGGAAAATGTGAGTTTTTTGACTCCCTTTGCATAACCTACAAGGAAATCTAACCTTTCCCTTTTTCCCAGGAACTTGACAATCACTGGTTGATGGATGAACAATAAGTTGATGAGATTTTTTTGAACATACTTCCAAGACCTTAGGAATACTAGGACAATTGATAACGAATTGGTCACCCTTACAAATATTTTGAGGGTATTTTGTTTTACGATGCATGTTGGAGGTTTCCTTAACACTACTAACACTTACAGCCATGGTTGGTTGGTTGACTTGTTTCTTATCTTGCTTCTTCTTCTTCTTCCCTTTCTTCTTCTTCTTATCCACTTGGTTACTAGCGTCAAGGTTTATACCAAGTGAATAAGAAGAAATGGAGGAAGACATGTTGGGCAAAGAAGGTAAAGGGTCACCATGAGGTTGGTTATGTTGAGATGGTGAACTCTGTTGAGGTGGAACAATTTGAGTGTTTAAGACCAATGAAGTTGAAAATAAACATACCGGTAAATCTATGGTAAATCCAGGTAATGACAATGTAGCCATATAAGGAGAACCGAAATTTCCAAAGCAAGGAAAAGGACTAGGATTCTCATTAAGAGGGGTTCCTTGGTTGGTAAATTTCGGAACAGTTGCCATTAAATTCAACTTCAGCGAATTTTATTAACAATTTAAAAATATTAACAATTCAAATTCACAATCCACACCTAAGGTCTCAAACAAAGCTTCTAAAACTTACTTTTTTATTTTTATGTGCGTGAACACACCTGCACACTTTTCTTTTAGGAAAACTACGCAGATCTGCATAGTTTTTGTACAAAAAAATTGCGCATGCGTGGGTTTTCTTAAGGAAAATCACGCAGGTGTTCATAAATTATTTTTAAGCAGTCAAAACCAAAATTCCTCTGGTCTCTTGTATAATTTTACTTCAAGCTTTATAGGGGATTCACTTGAGATACACCATTCGATGGCGAGATATCTGAATTGACAGTCATGGTGATAAATTTTAGTGTAACATGACTAGGTTAATGCATTTTTTTTCCTAAGGGGAAGTTTACTAAGTTTTCATAAGGTCTAAAGGTCAAAAAATGAGTTCACTGACTGACATCTCGAATTTCACTCAACCAATCAGCTCAAAAATTAGGAATCCTGCAGATCAATATTCACTTCGTATATTTCAAAACCTATCTAAGTTATATAGAAGAGGAAAAAAATATATATCAAGGTAACTTCCTATTTGTTTCCATATTGGAACTAATGGAATAAATGGAAAGGATGAGCCTCTCCACTCCTATAAATTGGAGGCTAAGGAATTGTGAAAAAGTTTGAATGGTTGCTTAATGGTGTGAGGTTATAATTCTTGTATGATTCATTGAGAATTGAGAGCTTAAGAATTGTCATGCCAAGGTGTTGAAAGAGAGATTGGAGCCAAGGGGCTAGAGGAGGCTCGGTCAAGACGATATGGTTGTAAACCTCCTTCCTTGATTTAATATTATAGAACTATCTTAGTTCTATCCTTTTGGTAGCATTGATATTGTATTTATTCATATATTTGTTCAATGGCACATGTGATAAATGGCTTAGATGCATGATTGTTTATATTTAGTTATATGTTAGTTTTTCTATTGTTAAGCTTTATATATTTTGAAGTTTACACTTTCTCTTGTTTGTATGCATAATCTATTCTAGGAGCTAGCAGGGAGGCCTTCCACTTCACTACATTGAGATCTCTAACATGGCTGCATGACAGGTTGAGGTAAATATTATCCCTTTGACCTTTTAAATCATTAGTTAACATGAATGTATGCATGTTTTCTCTATGAAAGTTGCAACTAATTTTACAGTCTTCATTGGGTCCCGGGAACACCCGAGAGGGAATTTAACTCACTACCACCCATGAAATTGACCCTATAGAAGAATTGGTGACTCCAATTGGGACTATTGATTGCTTCCCAATTGTGTTCTTTTATTCCATAAAAATTTATTTCTCTTTATGAATTCCTGTACTCCTTGCTTCCCTTTTTGACCACTCAGTGTGCTTACCGAGATTCTTTGATGTTCACAACCTCATATTAGACATTGAATTACCCTTTTTTTGCAGCCTGTGCCTCTGTAACATGCCCTAACTATGTAGACTAGAGCATTACAACACTCCCAGGGCTTTTGACGAGAACATTAGTCCAGCTTATAACACTCCATTTTCTCTCCTGAGAAGCGTTATCCAACCAACACCTTAACATTCACCCAGTCCTTTGAATTCCTCAGCTGACAAGTTGCCTGTAGTCTGTTCTGATCTTATGTAATTGTATGTTGTGATTGGTTTCTTTTTTGCATACCCGCTTTTTTTTTAATCTTAAGTGCATTTTTTTTTAGGAAAAGAGCAATGAAAAATTTGTTTAGTTTTCCTGCCGTAGCTGATTAGATTATGTATATATTGAGATAAGTTGTTAGAGAGAATTGTATATCTAAATTGTTTGAAATTCATTTTGGATGTGTGTTACTACATGGATGTATAGATAACCTCTCCTTGTAGGAAGCTCTTACATCGAATGAAAAGTTAGAGCATATTTCTTGCATGGATTATGTCAGAGTCACATAAAACTCCATATCCCAACTCCCCCTCTGAAGAGTTTAATATGAGTACACATAAAATTAAGTGCTTAGTAAAAAAAAATCAGAAAATATTTTTTGATCTCACACGAGGATTAGTTCAGGTTAGGATATTGGGCTAGACAGTGGTGAGTAAACTGCCCAAGATCACAAAACTGAAAACTAGTGTAATTAAAGAGAGCAAAAAATTGTTGCATTCATATCATCTGGGACTGCTCCCCTAATAAAGGAGTTAAGTGCGAGAAAAAATTGGACAGTGAGAGAAGGTATCCCACCTTCGATGGCATTTACAGTGTCTATTTTATATATTGAGGTTCCTCTTGGGGATTTCAGAACTAGGTCGGGGATCCAGGTGTCTTGCCCATCCAGCGTATTTTCCACGACCGTGATCCCCTCGGTGTTGTCTATGATTTGAGGTATCCTTAGTCACCAGATGTTTTAGGGAAAAACATAAGGTGACTTGGGCGAGCTACCATGGTACCTAAAATAGACGAACCTACTATGTCTTTAGTTTTTGGGAGGTTACTCGTCTTCACAAGAGTACTAGGCCCATTAATCTAAGGTTCGGGCGAAGCTCAAGAGTAATTGTAACTATACATATGGTCAAATATCTTTGTTAGCCATTGTGATAAAAATCATGTCCAGTGATTGGTGGTTATACAACATATTCATATCCCCTGATTTCTTGTTGATTATATTTTAGAGCATTTTTTATTTTTTAGGTGTTGGTTTGCTATGACTGAGACTGTATTAAAATATCGCTTTAAATTTTTTTGAGAAAATATTTCAATCACCATGGCTACATTCGGCCCTCGTCATCTATCTAGATGACAAAGAGGTCTTCCTCCACTGGCCCTTGAGGATCTTTCGATCCTTGGTGATCTAGATTCTACTGCTTTAGGAAATCAATCTCCAGCTCCTAACCCTGAATCACATAACACTTACCAAGAAACAACACTACCTAAGGAATTTTTCAACATAGGAGTTCTACCTCCTTATAATCCTCCTCTAACTAATCCTCTTGGTCTAGTGTTGATTCAGGTAGCACATGTACCTGTAATTTATTTGTACATTCCCACGTCCAATAACCACATGAAAAATAGTGAGTCATGGTCATTCTTGGACATTGTTTCTCCACCACCACTTCCCCCACCTATTGTTAGTTCTAAAACTATGATTGGTCACCCTGTTAGTTAGAGTATGCCTAGTCCAGGAAACTTAGTTACACCCACTATGAGTGGAGTCAAGTACCTCTTAGTTCCCACCCCTTTCGTGTCTGCTCCTGGACGTCCCGATGTCCCTCCAAGTAGCGCTCCTAGCTCGGCCCCTTTCAGAAACCCTTTTGGTTGGAACCCTTTGCTGAGTTCAAATCCATAGGCTCAAATTCTTGGGGGAAATGTTCCTAACACAAATATACTAGTAGGGGGTATTTTTGTACCCTTACCATCTATAGGACAACCTGATTTTTCACTTATTGATTTACTTCCACCTAGTGGCCAAATCTCGGGTGTCGATCATGTGCCAGTTGTCAATTATGTGGCTAGAAACATCCCCCAAATGAGTCCTGTTGCATCCATTTAGACACCCCCTCAACCTCAGTTGGTCCAAGGGGGAAATTACTATGCTACGGGACACCCTGTTTTTTCCATCGAGTCTAACATCCCTTATGGATAGCCACCTTACATGCCTTCACCACCACAACAAGGAAATTATTATCAGACGAGTCTCGCATATCTTTTTGGAAACACCTTGACAGGAGGACCACTAGGTGCTTTACGTCACCCTCCTCCACCTTGACCAGATTCGGGGGCACCCATGCCACTACCATTTTTGGAAAATTTATATATCCTGAATCTTTATAAGTTGATGAATGACCTCATCAATCACAACTTGCAATGGCCTCCCATACCACAGAAAATCCCTATAGATATTCTGAAGTTCTCATGCATCCATCCTCTCCCATTTTTCTTTTCTCATCCCTATCTCCTTCACATCAAATGGTCACAAGCCACTATGTCTCATCTAGCAGATTGGAAGGGAGCGCATGAGCTCAACTTCATGATGACAATGCAACTCATTTCTATCAAATCCAAACTCCTAATGACATTCAACAAGAAATTGAACACACTACAATAAAGGTTCTTGCAAACAACGATGAACTCAACAGTACATTAGTATTAACATCAATTGTAGAATGGGTCCCCAATCCAAGTCATGCCTAAGGATGCCAAAACAAATACTTCTATGCCATTGAGCTTTACTAGAGTATAAATTCCCTTCTCATCAATGTTCATCTAGAAAAAAATGAGGCTAACAGATAAATACCATTGCAATTGGATGAACTTCAGACCGAGCATAGTGATATGGGACTCAAACATAAGGATACAAATCTTAGGTTTGCTTGTAACAAATCTATTCTAAGTCATGGAAAAGAATCACCTTTCGCCAAGAAGCCTAGTTGAGCCCATTGAGATACTCCCACTCCTCCTATTGACGTTTCTTTGCACCTATATGTGCAAGTGCTAGTTATATATATATATATATATATATATATATATATATATATATATATATATATATATATTTGTGTGTGTGTGTATTATTTTTGTAGCCAAATATCTTTTCATACTAAAAGATATAAAAGATATTTACATATAAAGAGATTTGATTACTATATATATTATAGAGATTTGAATCCTAAAGATACGATTAGAAATTTAATTATTAATTATAATTATTAATTATTTTTATTTGATTTTCACCTAATCAAAATGTTAAACATTACAATATTTCTAACATATTGAATTAGAGTTCCTCTTCAGTAAACTCTTTTGAGCTAATCCATGGTACTTTAAGGGCTTCATGGTGGGTTTAAAAGTTTTTTTGAAATATATTAACGATTTTTTTTTTTTTTTATAATTTTGAATTTTTTTTGGGATACACTATTAATAAGTGCTTTGAATATAAATTAAATTGTTAATAGTTGTTTTTAACAATTTTACTAGAGTTTTAACATGGATCTTTTATTTATATTTTAGTTTCCAAGAATTTTGGGATAAGACATAAATAAGTATTTGAATATAAAGTGAAATGTAAATGCTTGTTTTTAATTAATTTTATGACAATTTTTTTTTTTTCAAATTTCTAAGAGATTAGTTATAATTTAATGATGGATTTATTTATTTATTTTTAAATCTGCAATAGTTTTGTGATAAGTTATAAATAAGTATTTTCAATATGAAGTCAAATGCTAGTGCTTTGTTTTTAAAGAGTTTTAAACACTTTTTTTTTTCAAATTTCAAAAGGTTTGTTGTAAGTTATAAATAAATATTTTGATTAGAATGTCAAATTTTGTTAGTTGGGATTTATTTTAAGATGGTTAAACCTTAAAAGTCATGATAGTTAAGTGGGAATTAAAGCTAAATTCAACAACGATACTAATTTTTCAAATTTTAACCATAATAATAAAATGTTATATATATATATATATATATATATATATATATATATATATATATATATATATATATATATATTGGGTGATAAATTCTTGGGGCTAATTTAAAATTCTTTCAAGGGTTCATGGTGGGTCTTAAAGGGTTTTACTAGAATATATTAATGATGACCAAAATTATCATTTAATTATGTTCATAGGTTTATTTATTTTGTAAAAAAAATCATAATTTTAATTTAATTATTAATAATTAATATGTGGGTGGCAGGGATATAATTTCTAGAGAATATTTTAGAATATTCATAGTAGTATTCACATATCAAAGGTTGAGATTTATATCAAAATTAGTTATGGATTTTCTCTGTAATTAATTAAAAAATGTCATGAACATTATTTATGGTTTTTTGGGCATGTGGGATTGGTAAGCCATGGTATTGTAACAATGCCTATTTACAAGTTACCAACTCCATGGTAAAGTGTGAAGATGAATCTGCATAGTTAAAAAATAATTACATGTTCTTTTAATTGTATATATGATTAACTCACACACACACACATATATGATGGTGGTTATCCTCCATTAAGACCAATGTGGTCTATCGGACCTTAAGAGAGGAGAAATAATCTTGCTTCTATGGTCAAAGAGAAGGGAAATAAGTGCTCCAAGATCACTATAGGTGGGTTGGCTTAATAGGTAAAGAATATTGGAAGTGTGGTAGATGGTAGGGAATTGAGAGCGAATGTCAGTAAGAGTCGGGAAATCTTAAACGAAGTGATTTTCATCTTCCACCTGTTTATAATCCCAAATATGACATATTATATAGTTCCAAGGGGTCTTGGGAGTAGACCATTGCCCGGTCTCACTCCGAAGCTCATGGGAATTAGTTCTTATCTTAGCGATGCTCATTTTTTTCTTATTGTTGGACAATACAGAGAGATAATTATGGTTATCAAGGGTGGGGTTGATACTTTACAATAAATTTATAATTTAGTTATATATTTATTTCAATCTCGAAATGTGAGATGTATAATGAGGTAGGTGTTTTGACATGTATAGCTATACAGTAGCCATTTAAATTATATGGTTGTGCTAATTAATGAATATTTATTAGGTGGAATGTAGGATTTAAGCTCCATAATACATTTTATAATGTTCTTATGGTATTGTAACAAAGCTTGTTTACATGTCGAGAATCTTCCAGGTAAAGAGGTGAATCTCAATGATGGAATCTTGTTAAATATTTTTTTAAATATATATATATATATTTTAACTCATATATTAAATATTTTTATAATCTATAGTAATAATAATAATAATTTGAGTCACAAGGGTTACCTCAATTTGTTGAGTCCCCATCTTTAAAACACCTTTTCTATTGAGAGGTCACAAGTTTAATTATGTCAACACTCTCGGGGTCAAGCCCCATATTTTATGTAACATACCCCCTACTATCCCTAGTCCCAACTAAAGGTAGAGTTGACCCAACCTATAAAGTCCAGTTACAGAAATGGGATCTAAATTTTTTGACCTTTTTAAAACCTTCTGTTAGGGTCCTGTGATTTGGCTGATTGGCAAGCCAAGTGACAGGGTAACATCAAACCAATCTTTGGAGCCCAAGGACCTAGCCTTCCTGGACTCATAGAGGGCTCTCTCTATTTGTGTAAGGGATATCTGTGTGTTTTCTTCTTGTGTTTTTGATTTTAGGCTAGTGATGAAGTAGGTTTTTGGTTTTGTTTTTAGGTTTGTGAGGGATGAACTGATCAAAGACTAATATAGATAAAAATATTGTCAGATTAACTAGGCTATGGGGTCAAAAAGGTCGAGAAATATTTCAAATGGTGATACAAGGTTGTTTAAGTGCCGATTTGTTCGAGGTAAAAAGGATATTTGGGTAAAATGGAGTGGGATGGACACTAAATTTGTGAAGAACAAAGGATTTCAAAAATAAATAGTTCAATAGCTGACATAAACATTGTAGGGCTAACCATTAATCATGAGAAATGTAACTATAAACTGATCAATGCATAGAAATAAACATTCAAGCAATACATAGAGATATATGACTCTCTAACTTTAGGAAATTGCTATTAGACTTTGGGGAAATAAAATTAAGACAAACAAACAACTCAAGTCACTATGAGGAAATGTCTAAGCATAGTATTTCAATCTATTGGGCACTTTGATGCAAGATTGCATAGTTTTAGGCAAAGGGAAAGATCAGTACAAGACCTCCTTGGTTCAACAAATGATAATCAAACAATCAAAGAAAGGTTTTAGATGTGGAGCTATGACTAGCCATGAGTAAGCATGGCATACCATGAATCATACTTAGCATGCATAAAACCATAAATGAAACAAGCAAACAATTGCTTCAGTTATCAAAGAGAAATCAAGGATTCTTTGATATGACTAAGAAGGAAGAAAACATAGAAGCTATAAAGAAACAGGAAATTTGAGGTGTCTCCAAGGGCATGTCTCAAATCTATTCTATACTATCTTATAGCAAGCAATAACATGGAATATGAATGAAAACTAAGAAGCATAACAGAGAGGGACACTATACCATTTTACCAAGTCAAGGAATCCAACAACAGTCCTCTTTCATCATCCAAAAACATTCAAGAAACTATCCAATGCATGAGACAAGTGTTTCTTCCAAGCTTGTATAACCATATATTGCTCTATATCATCAAGTTCAGCCTTGTTTACAATGAATTCTCTTGGAACATATAGGCCAAGATGAGGGAAAACCTCCAAGTGCAACTTGCAATCTCATTGGCCCATCAAAAATATCTGATTTTGTCCTTGAGGCTTTGCAAAGCCCAAGGCACAAAATATATAATAAAATATCTCAAAAATGTTAAAAAAGGAAAATATATTGACTTTTCATAACTAATCATGCACAAAAATAGTTAAACGCACATGAGGAAAAGTCACTTTAGAAAGGTTCATTTTTTATGAAAATACTTAAGAAATATATCAGTAGAAATTTCTTTGTCTTGCTGGCAACTTTTGGAGGCCTTCCCAATGTCGCAATGAGGCCCGTGATGGCTCGTTGGAAAGCTCTGAATGTCTAATTTCTGAAAACACTTAGTTTTCTCCAAAATTATCATTGGAATTCCGTAAAAAACCGACCTTTTTGTAAGAACGCAAAAAATAGACCTTGCTGATAAACGGGGCAGAGTGTGGAAAAAGTGTGTGTTTTTCGCCATTTTGGGGGAGGAAATCATATTCAATTGATCTGAAAATAGCTGAGTAGATGCCCCTAAAATTATGGCATCCAATGATACCATTTTCATCCTTTGAGGATGTCCCAAACAGAAATGGCGATGCCCATGAGTTTTAGCCAAAAACCCAAAAAATGACAGAAAACCAAAACTTGTTTAATTTCGCCCAATTTTGGCGAGCATGAACCTCAAGGGTTTTTAAAAACATGCTGTGAATATGAGGCCAAAATTTGGAGCTTTGAGGTGTCTTTATTCAATTTTGGTGCCGGGCGCCTCCTTTGAGCTTCTTTGAGTTTTTCCTGTGTGGCCTTCAATTTTTGTCGAGAAAACTGATTGAGCTTCTTATAGTGCCCGATCATCCTCCTTTGAAGGTACAAATCTCTATTGGCCTTCTCCAACTTCTTTTCCAAGTGATCGTTCACCCTCTCGAGCCATGCTTCTTGATTTTTCTCTATCTCTTCGGTGAAAAATGTAGTGAGAGGAAAAGATTGGAGAAGGGCAGCTTCTTCCTCCTTTTGTTTCTCAAGGGCTCTTTTGAGTCCCATGGTCCTTGGCCTCTTTCTTCTAGGCTGATCTTCATCTTCACTATCATTGAACTCGCCCATGAGTTCTTGCAATCTAACTTGCATCTTGGAGGCCTCTTTTTTGTATTTGATGGCCCGTGTCACATATACCGCCATGTGGACACTCATCTGTTTATTTTGTGTTTGAAAAAAGTGATTGAAGTTTCTAGCCCTCTCTAGATCTGTCCTCAAAGCATCAATTTGTTTTTCTCTATTGATCAAGAGAGTCTCTAGGACTCGGGCCGCATTGTCGCTATCATCACTTTGGATTTGAATTATGTCAAAGTCTCTCTCCTTTTCATGGCTGCTTTCTTCTTTCTCCTTTCCCTTTCTTTGGGTAGCCTTTTTGGTCTTCCTCCTCTTGGGTAAATCAATAATGGGCTGCTTGGGAAATTTCCCCTTGCTTTGAAGGGCCCTAGTAACATTTGGAGTTATAGTTTTAGGCACCCTTTTCCTTGATGTCCGGGGCTTGGCCACTTTTGGAGAAGAAAGCATGGCCCCTTGCCTAGGAGAGGCAGCTAGCACATGCTCTATTGGCTCGTTTCCCTTGTTACTTTCCTCATCATCCTTGCTACTGTTTTGAGTTTCTTCATGGATGCTTTGAATATCCTCTTGCATGTCTTTTTGAAGGCTGCCCTCTTTAATCTTGCCTTTGTTGTCTTTAGGACTTTGAGGTTCTGTCTCTACAATGTTTTGGGCTTCATATTCATCTTTTTTGCTGCTGTGAGGCTACAAATATCCTCATCAGAATGCTCAATTTCCTCATCATTTCCCTCCTCACTGTTTTGAGTTTCTTCATGGCGCTGAACTTCATAATTGTACTGCATATCATCACTATGTTCTTCTTCACCTTGCTGCCCTTCCTCACTGTGCTCTTTTTCACTTTTCTGCCCTTCTTCATCATGCTATTGCTCCTCTTCATCCTGTTGTTCCTCCTCTTCATCATGTTTCTATTCATCATATTCTTCTTCCCCTTGCTGCCCTTCCTCATCATGCTGTTGTTCATCATGTTGTTGTTCCTCCTCATCATGCTCTTCTTCTTGCTCAATTATGGGAAATTTGAGCTTCTTGGGAATGGGCTTGCTTGAAGAAGGCGAAGGATGGTGAGTGGAAGGTGAAGGAGATGTATGGAATGAAGTGATAGTGGTGAAATATGGATGTGCAATGAAAGTGTCCCAAGAGATTTCCTTCTTCTCAAGCTAATGAAGAATGATAACCTTGATGAGGGAATGATGGAAAAGGCAAGCTTACTGCTGAGAAGCAGGTTTTTCTGTATAGTGGAGGCCATTTTTTCAATACTTCTATGGAGGAAGAAGGGGAGATTTAACAATTTGGCTCTTGTGAAATGCATGAGAAACCGGACATGGTAATCATAGACCCGGGAGAACCTTCCCTCACAAGTGAAGTATTTCATGATTATCTTCATGAGGGGAGCATAGCTGGTCAAAAAATATGAGAAGGGAAAGATGGATGGACATGTATCTCTATGCTCAGGCTTTAAAAAGGGTGTGTACTGTTCTGAGTCTAGGTGGCTTTTTTTAAAACACTTCTCTCCAACATAAGGAATTTTGGTGGCCTTGGAAATGGATCTAGGAGAAAACTTGAAATCAATCCTGCTAGCTGAAAGTGTTTCCCTTGAAATCTCAAAGCACAAAGATGTGTCAAGGGGGGAAATATTTTCACTTCCTGCACCCTTTGACAAAACTCTAGACATCAAACTTCATGAAAGTTAAACAAGACTGATGGATGAACATTTACCTCTTCAGTTGAAACAGGATCAAACCTCCTGTGAAGGCCACTTCTACTGTCTTGCCTAAGAGGCATTTTGTTTTGGATACTCTTTGCAATAACAAGTTTTCTCAAATGGTTCTTGAAATGGTTTTCAACAACACACCCTGTCCTCCTTATAAATCACTTTTTAATCCTCTTTGATGCCAATCAAAAAGTGCTTGTCAAATGCAAAGCAAACAATCAATTTATTACTGTGCTTGGGAAATTTCTTTGAAAGGTTTGTTTGTGGTTTCTTGGTGAAGAAGGAACCTTTTTTTTGATAAGAACACATTTCTCTTCAATCAATACTCTTTTTGCTATTCACTGTTTCTTTTACAAAAGTAGACAAAACTCCCTCAGTTGATTTCAAAAGCCCTTCACACACTCTACTTTTGGAACTATAGAGGCTGCAAAATGTTCACTATTTCACCATACAGAGAGGACACTTTTAAAATGAAAAAGCCTTCAGACTATGACCACTTTTTTTCCCTTTGAGTTTTAAACAAAGTCTGCTCTTGTTTTAACACTATTTAGGACACTCTTCAAATTGATTGGAGACCTCTACCACTGTGTATTTATGTCTTGTAATTTGTGGATGGTTTTCACTATTCTCAAAAGAATTTGAGGCCCTTTAAATTGATAAAAACACCCCAGCCTATAAACACTGTTTTTGTCTTGTGCTCTTTATATGACAAACTATTGTTTAAAGCCACTGTCAAGATACTGTCCAAATTGATTTGAGACCTCCTAAGCATAAGAAATTTTTTCTCCAGTTTTTACAAAACTCCATCTCATATACCACTGTCTATCTCATGTTTTTAAATGATGAAATGGTTTCAAAAGCACTATTTCCTTCTCAAGGAAAAAACATAGCAAACACCCTTTCAATCTTTGAATTTTTCCAAGAAGAGAAGTATAATACCTCGAAGAAAATCTTAAATACCTTGTTTGATTGATTGGGGCAGCTCCACATATTTTTTTGAAGGTGTTTGGGTGACCGACATGTTCACAAAGAAGAGCGCCACACAATGGAAAAGCAGTCGGTTCGGCCTCGGCCGGTGGGTGAACGGCACTACAGGCACGCCGCACAGCTATTGAAAACCTTTGCAACTTTGCTCACAGGCGTGCCACGCACTTTTCCAAGTGTGTCGCGCAGGTTTGAAAGTCTGAAACTATGAAAAAAATGCCAAAAATTGTTGTTTCTCCGGTGAAATAATTGATGGAGCGTTTGTTTGGTTGCTTTGAAATTTGCAAATGAGACTTTGAAATGGTCTCTTCTGCCCTTTAAATGAAAAATCCAAAAGCCTTTTGAACTTAACTTGTGAGGGTTTGAACGCCCTGTTGAAAAATTCTTTTGTTATAACAAAACTCAAATGAATTTCAAAACGTTAAAGGGGCCCATATTTGATCATGTTGATTATAAAGTGCTGTGGCCAACCTTTTTAGGATACCAAAGTCATGACTTCCTTTTTTGAAGTAAAGAAACTTTTTAAAAGCCAAAATATTTTCCACTGTTTCTCATTAAGGAAGAAAACCTGTTACGTTTGTCCATATCTAATTTGGAGGAGCACTGTTCAAGAGTAATAACACGAAATTTTGATGCATCCTTTGCCACATCTTGGAAAGAGATAATTCACAACTCTACAACTTACTTTGACAATTTCTTCTCTCCTAGTGTTTTCAAGATAATTATGGCTATTGTGCAGTTTGATCAAAACATTCAAGCGCCCTTGGATATTTTCCTTTGACTGTGGACGACAAACCTTATTTTCATTCACCTAGGTTTGGAAAACATCTGCTTATCAAAAAGGAAATCTTTTTAAAAAACCCTTCCTACAATCATATGCAATAACAAGGTATTTTCACATGTTTCATAGAAAAAAGGCCTTTATTTGTGACAGTGGCATGTTTCTTTTCTTTGAATGCTGTCCTTGAATTTAAAACACATGCCATACCCTTTTCTGCACACATGCTGTCTCTATGTGTTTATTTGAAAAGTCCCCTTCAGAAGCAAGGCTTAGGCTACCTTCTTGTCAATTTGATGAGGTTTTGAAAAATATCTTCATGGACAGGAAAAGGAGAGCTTCTTTGAATATCAAAAAATCACTAATTGGACTATGTTTAACCCAGCTCTCAACTCATAAACCTTGAATTGATTTCTACTGATTTCAACTCTGTCTTTCAAATAGTGAACTCATGTAAGCACCTTTTAAAACACCATTGTTTTCCCTCTTTTTTTAACACCATTTTTCTATTCATAAGCCTTCAGTTGCTTTCCACTGATTTCAACTCTGTCTTTCAAATAGTGAAACCATGTAAGTAATCCTTGAAACACCACTGTTGTGTTAGTGGTTTCATCCATTGGAGAAAAAGGTGTAAAACAAGTTTTTAAGGCTATTTGCAGCTTTGTTAGGCTTGTGCTCTTTAAATGAGGCCATACCTCTATTCCTGGCCCTCTGCTTGTTAAATGAAGGAGGCCTTTATCACATTTCCCAACCATCTGCTTTTAAATGGAGGAGGTTTTCAACCAATGACCTAACCATCTGCTCATATTTGGAGGAGGTTTTACACTGTCACCTAACCCTCAGCTCATTTTTGGAGGAGGTTTTACACAGTCATCCAACCCTCTTCTCATGTTTGGAGGAGGTTTTACACAGTGATGCTATTTCATCCCTTTGTCAAAATATGTCATCTTTCCTTGTAGTGCCTATTCATAGTTAAGTAAATATAAAGTGACAAAAATTACAATATGCCATGAGGGGAAATTTTCTGAGATATGTAATCCTGTTGTTAAAATACCTTTATGCAACTTTAGACATCAGAAGAAACCTGATTTGTATCTGCAAAGTATTACTTTCTAGTCATAAGTCACTAACCTTTTGACTATGTTTTCATGAGCTCATTGAAATACCTCTCTATCCAATAATTGCATCCCAGGCTCAAAACCACATGAGAAGCAACTGTCTTCTCATGTTAAGTTTAATAATGTCTTCTGGAACATTGGTACATTTCTTCTTTTGAAAAAGACATTGAAAAACTGTAAATCCACCTAATATCAGTTTGACTTGTGGCATATGCACTACTGAGACATCAAGGCTTGTTAGTGGTGCGACTTAAGGGTGTATCAAGCTTTATTTGTAGAGTAGGAAGGTCATCTATGACTGGTTGATATTAGACAGAGGTTCTTTTGGCTTTAGGATAGTTTTCCAAGGGAGGAATGCCTAAAGCACCACTACCTAACTTAGGGGAGATTTTTGACAGATTTGGAGTATTCTCTTTGGAGCTGATGGACAATTTTGTATGACTGAGGAATAGATAGGGCTTGACAATTAGGTTTTATCTCATCATGGGCTGATTTAAAAGGTAGGAGGGAAAAAAGTTTATGGGTGTTTTCCACCTAGAAAATTTGACAAATTGGAGATTAGCTGTTAGAAAAGTTGGCGAGCATGACCCTCAAAGGTTTTCAGAAACATGTTGTGAAGTTGAGGCCAAAATTTGGAGCTTTTAGGTGTCTTTCTTCAATTTTGGTGCGGGGCGCCTCCTTTCAGCTTCTTTGAGTTTTTCCTGTGTGACCTTCAATTTCCATTGGGAAAACTGATTGAGCTTCTTATAGTGCCCGATCATCCTCCTTTGAAGGTCCAAATCTCTATTGGCCTTCTCCAAATTCTTTTCCAAGTGATCATTAACCCTCTCAAGCCATGCTTCTTGATTGTTCTCTATCTCTTGGGTGAACAATGTAGTGAGAGGAAAAGATTGGAGAAGTGTAGCTTCTTCCTCCTTTTGTTTCTCAAGGGCTCTTTTGAGTCCCATGGTCCTTGGCCTCTTTCTTCTAGGATGATATTCATCTTCACTATCATCAAACTCGCCCATGAGTTCCTCCAATCTAACTTGCACCTTGGAGGCCTCTTTTTTGTATTTGATGGCCCGTGTCTCATATACCGCCATGTGGACACTCATCTGTTTATTTTGTGTTTGCAAAAATTGATTGAAGTTTCTAGCCCTCTCTAGATCTGTCCTCAAAGCATCAATTTTTTTTTCTCTATTGGTCAAGAGAGTCTCTAGGATTCGGGCCTCATTGTCGCTATCATCACTTTGGATTTGAATTATGTCAAATTCTCTCTCCTTTTCATGGCTGCTTTCTTCTTTCTCCTTTCCCTTGCTTTGGGTAGCCTTTTTGGTCTTCTTCCTCTTGGGTAAATTGACAATGGGCTGCTTGGGAAATTTCCCCTTGCTTCGGAGGGCCCTAGTAACATTTGGAGTTATAGTTTTAGGCACCCTTTTCCTTCATGTCCGGGGCTTGGCCACTTTTGGAGAAGAAAGCATGGCCCCTTGCCTAGAAGAGGCAACTATCACATGCTCTATTGGCTCTTTTCCCTTGTTACTTTCCTCATCATCCTTGCCACTTTTTTGAGTTTCTTCATGGATGCTTTGACTATCCTCTTGCATGTCTTTTTGAGGGCTGCCCTCTTTACGCTTGCCTTTGTTGTCTTTAGGACTTTGATGCTCTGTCTCTACAATGTTTTGGGATTCATATTAATATTTTTTGCTGCTGTGAGGGCTACCAATATCCTCATCAGAATGCTCAATTTCCTCATCATTTCCCTCCTCACTGTTTTGAGTTTCTTCATGGCGCTGCCCTTCATCACTATGCTACATATCATCAATGTGTTCTTCTTCACCTTTCTACCCTTCCTCACTGTGCTCTTTTTCACTTTGCTACCCTTCTTCATCATGCTATTCCTCCTCTTCATCATGCTATTCCTCCTCTTCATCATGCTGCAGTTCATCATATTCTTCTTCCCCTTGCTGCCCTTCCTCATCATGATGTTGTTCATCATGTTTCTCTTCCTCCTCATCATGCTCTTCTTCTTGCTCAATTATGGGAAATTTGAGCTTCTTGGGAATGGGCTTGATTGAAGAAGGCGAAGGATGGTGAGTGGAAGGTGAAGGAGATGTATGGAATGAAGGGACAGTGCAAAATCTGGATGTGCAATGAAAGCGTCCCAAGAGATTTCCTTCTTCTCAGGCTGATGAAGAATGATAAACTTGATGAGGGAATGATGGAAAAGGCAAGCTAACTGTTGAGAAGGAGGTTTTTTTTGAACAGTGGAGGGCATTTTTTCAATACTTCTTTGGAGGAAGAAGGGGATATTTAACAATTTGGATCTTGTGAAATGCGTGAGAAACTGGACATGGAAAGCATAGACTCGGGAGAACCTTCCCTCGCAAGTGAAGTATTTCATGATTATCTTCATGAGGGGAGCATAAGTAGTCAACAAATATGAGAAGGGAAAGATGGATGGACATGTATCTCTATGCTCAAGCTTCAAAAAGGGTTTGTACTGTTCTGAGTCTAGGTGACTTTGTTTAAACCATTTCTCTCTGACATAAGGGATTTTCGTGGCCTTGGAAATAGATCTAGAAGAAAACTTGAAATGCAATCCTACCAGCTGAAAGTGTTTCCCTTGAAATCTCAAAGCACAAAGATGTGTCAAGGGGGAAAATATTTTCACCTCATACACCCTTTGACAAAACTCTAGACATCCAACTTCATGAATTTTAAACAAGACTGATGGATGAGCATTTACCTCTTCAGTTGAAACAGGATCAAACCTCATGTGAAGGCCACTTCTACTGTCTTACCTAGGAGGAATTTTGTTTTGGATACTCTTTGCAAAAACAAGCTTTCTCAAATGGTTCTTGAAATGGTTTTCAACAACACACCCTGTCCTCCTTATAAATCACTATTTAATTTTCTTTAATGCCAATCAAAAAGTGCTTGTCAAATGGAAAGAAAACAATCAATTTATTACTGTGCTGGGGCAATTTCTTTGAAAGTTTTTTTTTGTGGTTTCTTGGTGAAGAAGGAACCTTTGTTTTGATAAGAACACCTTTCTATTCAATCAATACCCTTTTTTCTATTCACTGTTTCTTTTACAAAAGTAGACAAAACTCCCTCAACTGATTTGAAAAGCCTTTCACAAACTTTTCTTTTTGAACTATAGAGGCTACACAATGTTCACTATTTCACCATACAGAGAGGACACTTTTAAAATGACAAATATTTTAGACTATGACCACTGCTTTTCCCTTTGAGTTTTAAAAAACGTCTGCTCTTGTTTTAACACTGTTTAGGACACTCTTCAAATTGATTGGAGACCTCTACCACTGTGTATTTCTGTCTTGTAATTTTGGTATGGTTTTCACTGTTTTCAAAATAATTTAAGGCCCTTTAAACTGATAAAAACACCCCACCCTCTAAACATTATTTTTGTCTTGTGCTCTTTGTTACACCATTTTTTGGTCATCTAACCTATTATCATTAGATGGACCCAAGTACACCATGTAAGACCAATTTTACCCTAAGTAAAATTTCTTTCACTATGTAAAATAACTTAATAAACAACATTTATTAGGTTGTTTATGGTCTAAACAGGAAACCCCAAAAGGAAATATTAAACAAACCTATTTTGTTTGATTTTCCTCATGGAATAATTAATTAAACCATAATTTAATTATTATTCTTAGTCATGTTTAACCCAAAACAAAGAAATTAATTAGATAAACCTTTATTTATCTTATTATTTTCTAGGAATAATTATTTAAATCTTATTTAGATAATATTCCTTGTTAAATATGACCAAATCACCCACAAATAATTAAATAAATCATTATTTATTTGATTATCGTTCAACCACTTCCTTAAAAAGATAAATAAATCATTTATTTATTTATCATTGACAAATAAAGGGATTTGACCCAAGTCAAATACTTTTTCCCTCCAACAAATATAATAAAATATTCCATAAAAGGTGGATCTAGATTTGGTTAACATTATTTTAATCATGCACCAAGATCTAGAATGACCCAATATTTTGTTATAAATAGTAGGGTTTTTCCTACCATTCTTCACCTTTTGTTGCCTATTAGATCACTCTGGATCTATACACTTGGTCACATTTTTCTACATTATTTGCTGTGTGAGCTCCCTTTGAGTTCTATCTTTGTCTGGGTTTTCTACACCAACAAGAGAGAGAGAGATTCTAGATCTGAAGTGCTAAGGACTTCCAAGAACCCATCCCATTGAGGAGAATTGGATACGCTTCCTGTTTTCCTCCCAAGTGCCCTTAATACAAAAATTATTTCAAAAATTGTTCTTGTCTTGTCTATTGGATATATGGAGCAAACCCTTCTTTTTACTGCTTAATGTCTTTCTATGCATAGATCTGGTTTTTTACAGCTCTTTTCTTGATCAACTAATTGTAGATCTGAAGATATTGGCAGCCATCTTTGATGTTAGGGCTATTAGTTATGCGTAGCTAAAGTGGTATTTTTTCGTACACTTCGACAAAGGATTCATACTAACAATTGGCGACCCCACACGGGTTTTCAATTACGACCTCTGTCATTTTTCATATTCCTGCATATCCAACTACTTCAGACCCTAGGGTTTCTTTTCAGCTTTTTGTTTTCCTATTTTCATGGTGTTTTTCCCTTATAAAACCCTCAAACATTAAAATTTCTAACTTCCGCCTGTTTCTGGCCCTATTGCGCTGGTGACCGACATCAGCCACAACTCAGACGACAACTTTTCTGAAAATCTGCCGCCGAGACACCCTGAGCTTCAGGTCACACTTTTCAGCCCATAAACTGCGACCTGGACCTCCAGGTCGCACTTTTCAGCCCTTTTTCTGCGACCTGCACTGAAAACAGGTCAGAACCTGCGACCTGCCAATTTTTCAGCTGTTTTTCTGCATTTTTTCTGGGTTTTTCTGAAGCTTCTGTTAGGGTTTTCCAGCCTCTGTCTCAGCCCGTTTCGACCTATTTCTGATCTGTTTTTCTCATCTAAGTGGGAACATAGCCCCCTAGGGATTCAGTACCCTCCACTTTTGGTGGAAGAGTTTTTCTCTGTTTCAGGTCTGTTTTTTCAGAGTTTCCGCCCCCCTTTTTCCAGATATGATACCTCCTTTTCAGACCTCTTCTAATCAGCTCTTCTCCCTTTCAAATCACCTCCTGAAGATTTGTTTGGATCTACTTTTAGGGCCTCCTCCTTGCCCCTTATGCTTTTTGCTGATTTCCTCCTTTTTTCCAGCCACCTTGCCTCTGCCTCTTGGCTGTGATCTGCACCTCTTTTCAGCAGCTTTTCCCTTTAGATCCCTGTCCCTTTTGACCCTAGATCTATTGGCCTCCTTTTAGTGCGTTTTTAATATATTTTTTCCCTCTTTTAGATTAGTTTTGAGAGACCCACCTTTTTGGGTTGAATCAATGCAATAGTAGCTGTTAATTTTCTGTTATTTCAGCATTATATATTGTTCTTTGAAGATTTATTTTCAGTTACGCAGCGCACTTTTTTTTCTTGCTCTCAAAACGAAAAGGGTTTAATAATTAGAATTAACGCATGCCACACACTCACCCTAAGCGAAGAAGAGCCTGGTTTACACCGCCAGGAAAAGAATTTAAAATCAATTGACACTGCACCTATCTGCCCTTGTTTCGACATTGTAATCACTTGATTCTGCACCTCCGTGCCCTTGTGGTGGCTCTTCTTCCCCTTATGTCGTGTTTGTGTTTTCATCATTGCGCCTCCAAGGCGCACTTCCTGGAGACTTCTTGGCCTTCACCCTCAGTTTCTGGTTGATCGACCTGCTCCGTCCCGCCATCGTCGAGCTAGTCCTCCTCCGAGTCCGCACTCCAACTCCTCTTCTAATTCTTTGGGTTCTCCTTTTCCTTCTGGTTCTCCCCCTGTCACTTTCACTATGTCTGGTCCAGGGCCTAACGCTAGCGTTTCCCCTGGCCCTAATGCCGGAACTACTACTAGCGGAACTGCCACAGGAACTACCTCGGCCGTACACTTGCTCCCGTACATCGCAGGCCTCAGCCTCCCCGATTTCAATCAGTTGATCAATGACCCTATCTGCCACGATGTTGGTTGGCCTGCCATGCCAACCAAGCTCCCCTCCGACATCCCTAAGTTCAAAGGCCTTGCTGGAGAAGATCCAACCAACCATGTCCGATCTTTCCACATGTGGTGTTCCTCCAATTCCATCACCGATGACTCCATCCGTCATCAATTGTTCCAATGCACGCTTACCGGCGAAGCTTCTAAATGGTATGTCGACCAAGCCACCTCTTCCCATACCACCTTTGTGACCATTTCCCAAGCCTTTTTATCTTACTTCCAGCTCCCTCTCCGATACGATACTGGTACGAAGATTTTGACCTCTTTCAAGAAAACCTCTTCGACCCGCCTTTCCACTCATGTCCAGGAATGGCGACGAAGAAGAAGCTTATGTCGAGCTCCCCCCTTCGAATATCGGGTCTATATGGACTGGTTCCTTCACTCTCTCTTAGCTCCCATTGGCAAAGATGTCGCCTCCCATTTCCCTCAAACTGAAGAAGCCGCCCTCCAAATAGCCTTGAAATATTACCTGATCTATGCTCAGTCTGGTTATGTTTATACTGTCCTTCCTGACCTCCCCAGGCCCGGAGGCGCTAACGCCCCGGGGGCATCTCATTCCACCGACGGTATCGTTGGAGCCCTTTCCCATCCGTATGCTCAACCTCCTATGGGCTATGGTCTTCCTCAAGGAGGGGCCAGCACCTCTAGCACTTTTCCCCCTCCAGGTAGCATGTATCTAGGATACGGCACGCCTCATCCTTTTGCCCAACCTCCTGCTTACCTCAATGTTACCCAACCTAACCATTACCCTTATCCGCAGCCTGGTGCGCCAGCTCCTCCAGCATATGCGCTTCCACCTCCCTTGCCTCCTCAACCCCAGCAACAGCATCTACAGCCCCCTCCAGGGCAAGTGTTTGCACAGCAGGGCGCGACTAATCCCCCTTCCCAAAGAAGGCGGAGAGGCAATCCAAACCAATCTGCCCCTGGTACTCGGGGACCGAATCCTCACGGTGTTGACCCTAACACTGCTAACCAGCAACAGGGCACTCAGCCCAAGCCGGATAGGCTGCTTCTCACAAATAAGCCTTTTTCGTGTTGCGGTGTTTATGGTCATTACACCCATGATTGTCCCCTCTTACCACAAATGCGGAAGATGTGGGAGTCTCAAGCCACATTGTGCGGACAACATGCCTCCCCTAATGCTCCTCCTAATGTGGCCACTACTCAACCAGCTGTGTTTACTGATCCTTTCCCTCAGCAAGGATTCGTGGCTACCCAACCACCTGATGGACAGGTCGCCACTCCACCTTCCATTTCTGGTTCCTCCGATTACGATATCCTCATGATGAACTCTGATCCATCTCCTCTCGTTGACCTTCACCTTCAAACTCGGTCTCGCCAGTACCCCAAGCCTCTCGCTCAGTCTGCCCCCAATTCCCATTCTTCAGGTTCTACAGAACCTCTTTCGACATCCAATGGCCCCTTACATATCCCTCAACCCAAAGTTGAGGTTCACACTAAGATTCCTAAGGGACCATTACGTCGAAATGCTACTTCTGGTCGAGCTGCTCATTCGTATAGCATAGTAGATGATTTGGCGCAATCTCCTGCTGCCATTTCCACATTGGAACTCCTCCAATCGTGCCCTTCCCAAAAGAAGGCTCTGCTATCTGCCGTGGGCGCTGTAGATCCTGCTGATGACCAAATGATTATCTTCGACGCCCATCAATCAGACCATCCTCCTCTCCCTGCTTCCGTCGCCTTCCAAATCCCAGTCAAAATCCGGAATGCCAACATTTCTCGATGTATAATTGATGAGGGGGCATCCACCTGTGTGATGTCCGCTTCGGTTTGGAAGCAACTTGGATCTTCTGACTTGGCCCCTTCCACGATCACCCTTCGAGCGTGGGACGACCACGCCTCTCAGCCCATTGGCCTTTTTTGTAATTGTCCTATCACCCTTGTCGGTAAGACTGTTTGCGTTGACGTCGAAGTCATCGACGCCCCTCTAGACTACAACATTCTATTGGGGCGAAGCTACACCTATGCCATGTCTGCTGTCCCATCCGCGATTTTTCGAAAGATGTCTTTTCCTCACAATGGGAAGATAGTCACCATCGACCATTTGACCTATCATGAGCCAAAGTCTCAGACCTCCCCTGAGACGACCATCTCTTCTGTAGCCAATAAGCAAACTATCGATTCTTTGACCAGTGTCTCCCCCGGCGTCTACAAAGATTCCTCCCTGCTTGGAACTTTTCCTGGTCTCCCCCCTCCTCCTGTCTCTGATCCCAGCTTGTCGAATGTTTGCATGATGCAATTGTCTCGGGCTGCCCTTAAGCGACCTGCTTCGGCTAGTCAGCAACCTCAGACTCAACCTTGCCCACCGTAACCTACTCCTAGCCCTTCATCTCTGCCAGCCAGACCTCCTCCTTCTGGCCCTTCTCCTACAGCTGGTATCCCTGAACCCCTTTATCCCCCTGGATCGGTTCCCCCAGGCCTTAACCATCTCGGAGCCATTCCTCCTGGTCATTATCCCGCTGGTCAGATACCGTTCCTGGCTCCCCCTCCCGGAGTCTATTCGGTCGTCGTCATGGCCACTCTCTCTCTCCCTAACTTGACCCTCGGTATACCCATCTGGTACCTTTACCCTCCAGCCGCTACCCCTCCTGGCCACCCCAAACCCTATCTTGCTTTGACACCGGTTCAACCGGTCCCCCTCGCTTCCTCCATCGCTACCGTGGCCCCTGCACCTCCTCAGGACCCTACCCCTGTGGTGACAGCTTCAGGAAAGAAAGGCAAAGCTCGCAAGGGGGCATCTAAAGACAAGGCCACTCCGACTGACCCTGCACCTCCTCCGCCCGCCAAGCCTTGTGCCTTATGTGATGTCGTCGATCACGCCACCCATACTTGTCCTGAGTTGCCCCGCATTCAACCCATGGTTAAAGTCGCGTTCCCTGAGTCTACGGTTTTCGACCCTTCTCTTCCATCCTCGTCCATAACCAAGAACCCAAAAACTATTCGCACTAGCAAACCCTGCGCTTTGTGCGGTATCCATGGCCATTACTCCCACCATTTTCCTCACCTGACACATTACCGCGCCTCTTTAGAAGTAGTCCGAGAGTATGAGGTTGAAAAAAATCAATCCGCCTCTCCCATACTCGCGCAGTATGCTTCGGGTCAGCTTGAGGATCCTCTCGCTCCCATCGACATTCCACCCCCTGATGTTCAGATGACGGAGTCTACTATGACCATTATTTACCTATCCTCTTCTGTGAGACCTTTGGAGCCCAGTCCCCTTGCATCCTCCCCTGTTGTCTCGCCTGACCCCCTCTTTTCTACCCATACACGAGATCACTCCACTCGTATCTCTGTTGACCTCCACAGCCCGAGTCCCCGCCATACCTCCTATAGCCCTCATATACGACCCTCTAGTTTATATATGAGTCATAGCCATCCTGCACATTGCACTCCCTCCTGCAGTTGCCGCTCGATGTCTTCTGTACACTCACGCTGTTGTCATTGTATCTCCTCTCCCCATTTGTTGTCTTGTAACACCATTCCGCAGGACCTCTCGTCCCCCCCCTTTATCGGTTACGCCGATGGTGCAATTCGTTACTCCCGGAATCTAGCCTCGGCAGGTTGGGCCATTTTAACCCCCTTGCATGCCCTTGTTCTCTCAAATGGGTTCTGCATTGGTACTGCCACCAAAAATCAAGCCGAATATGATGCAGGGCGTGGTCTCTTAGCCGATGCCCTCTTTCATCGCATCCTCCATCTGCATGTTCGTTTGGATTCCCTACTTCTTGTCATGCAACTAAATGGTGTTTATCGTGTGCATAACCCTGTGCTATTTAGATGATATTTACGAGTGAAACTCTTGATACATGAATTTGAAACCATAACTTTCAACCATGTGCCTCGAGAACAGAATCACTATGTAGATAGTATTGCAAACCATGTTCTTGATTGGCATTTATCACACGCATTTCATACAAGACAATAACATTCATAATCATTAAAAATGATGCATATCCATAATATGTGTCGCAAAACATGTGTTTAGAGTCCATCTACTCTGATACATATGACATGCCCATCGCATGTTACAAAAACACAAAACTGGGGGCACCACTTGCCCCTACATACACACTAGGGTGCACCACATGCCCCACACCTACTCACTATCTGGCGGATCCCGAGCCAATGGCTCTGCTCCTACAGGCCGTAGATCACGTATGCCTTGATCGGCCATCGCCATGCGCCGCATGACACCTCACCATTCCGAGGGTAGACCAATGCATGCCTACACGTACTAGTCGTCTAAGTCTTGCCACCCGCGCTCTGAAACTCCGGTCAGCAACCTGTCGCATCTATGGCGGATGTCCTCTAGAAGGGCGGCCGCATCATCATTGCGCGTTGCTCTCGACCCAGTCGGCCCTGCAGCTCCAGAGGCTGCCAAGCGCCCCATATATCCGGCCGCTTTTACCGGAGCTATATCTGCATACCAAAAGTACATGAATTAGTACCATATCTACTATTCAATAACTTTAACATGCTCATATAAGAATAGTAATCTGTCACTTACCATCGGGCCCCCATACTCGACCAGGTGGAAGTGGCAGGTCCGGATCTCCATAATAACGCATCCCACTATAGGGATAGTCGTCAATGTATAACGACATCTGATCCCAATGGGAAAATAACTCAGGTCGAAACACTCGCCCGACCGCCCCTCCTCCTCCTCTGCACAGTAGCCGCCCCCACCGGTGCATCCTGGGCTATCTCGGGCCCCCATCTGGGAGCTATATACGAGGTCGTAAGGTCGGGATCTTCTCAAAGGAGAAGGCACACAATAAAGTCCCATATGAACAGTCGTGGTTCACTTGCCACTTGCAAAGCGACAACTGTTGTTTTAGTGACACCAACATCATTTGGGCCCACCCATAGGAGGTCCCACTCAACACACTCTCCACAATCATCATCTGCCCCCCAGTGATGTGATGGAGCGCCTGGTTTCCCAGGATACGCAGCACCGCTGCAGCCACTGCACGGGTCTCTAATCTCTCTAGATCCCCGATCGCTATCCGAGTCCCCTTGACTTGGAGACCCGGTCGACAATGTCGCTCCACAAACTCCATGATATGCCGCCCCTGCGATAATACTGGCTGTGTGTCTCCCACCATCCCCAGTGGCGGGAGACCTGTCAGGAAATACACATCCTGGACTGTCAGTTCGATCCTGTGCTCCTACACTACAAAGACCTCATGCTCTGGATCCTAGTAACTGATAATGCGGGCCAACAAAGGCTCTCCCTCTCTCATCAAAGGGTTCTCCAAAAACTTTAGAACCCCAAACCTGGCCAACACACGACGGACACCCTGATCTGCCTAGATCTCCAGCCATAATGTACCCAGGTCTCTCTCTCTCCAGTTAACCCGTATATCTGCCATATCTGCACAAAAACATCATCTTTGTCAGCATACAGATAGGGAATACCATAACCAAGCATAAAAACCCAATTCTCAGCCAGAAAACAACATTAAAACCCCCTCATCTTCCAGGTCGCACTTTTCTGCCCAATTCTGAGATAGGTCGCAGTTTTTGCACTGAAACTTGCTTCCCAGGTCGCACTTTTTGGCCCAAAAAGTACGACCCGGCCGTAGAGATGAAGGACGGTCTATTACTGAGATTTTGGGCCCTAAACTGAACTTTCAATCCATCAAAATGAAAGAGTAAGGTTAGGCCTCTTACCTGCAACTAACGGATCTCGATTCCAACAGTCGGTTTGTCCACTACGCTCGCTGCAAGATTTAGGGCCTTCTCTCCTCTCTACATTCACCACAGCAACACTAGAAAATGAGTGAATTTGGAGGGAAAACTGTCTTATTAAAAGAGAACCCTTGTTTCTTCTTTTGCCTGCTGCGACCATCCCGTAGCCCCGTTTGACAAACCGTCTGCACCGTTGGAAAGCTCTCACCGAGCACTTCAATGGTTATCTATTAGTTTTTTGTGATTTGATACTTTACCAGGACACATTTTGTCCAAGCAGGGTCACTTCACCTCTCCTTAAACTCGCATTTCTTCACTTACGACATTTGTACTGGGGGCACCATTTTTCCTCCTTACTTGTCTTTGTTCGTGTCGATTTTCGTCATGAGTTACCATCTTGTACTCATGTTCTCATGGTCCCCCATTGGGCCTTTACTGTGTGGAAGCACCATCGAGTCGCCCTTGTTTAGGGCATCCAAGTTGAGTCATCATTGCATTCATGAAGCCTATCCCGAGTCCCTTTGAACCCTGCTATAGCCCTCCATCCTTCATTGCTTGGTCTCTCTCTTGTGTCGCACATTATGGCCTTCAGTCCCACTGTCCCCTATCCCTTATGATATTGTGTCAGTCGCTGCCATGTCATTCATGCCCTTTATGCTCTAACAAGGGAAGTCATCCACTCGCTACTCAGTCCCCTCCATTCCATCATCATCATTGGTGTCAGTCTGTCCATCGCTCTACTATTTTCTCTCATACCTTAGTTGAGGATCTCTCATTGCCTCACCTATGGCGGACCTCCTTCTGTCGACATCAGCACAGGTCTAGAGGGCGGTGTACCTTGGTTCCAGCTTCCACTCTTGTTCGGTGCCTCGGATCAGGCAAAGGGATCTCTCATTTCCCTTTGACTTGATTTTTTCTCCACTCCAGCTCCTTTCAGCATGATCGAGATCTGTATACTTGATGGTTCAGTTGATGCAAAGAACAGCTTCGTGATTCCTCAGTGTGAGATGTCTCAAATTACGAGGGGTGGCCCTGTAGTAGCTCCCCACATGCTCCGGATGACCTCTTCATTGCATCCTCGATGTAGCTCCATATATTTGATGATGTTGGCCTTAGCCGCTTGCAGCGCCTCTTTGATTTGCATGTATCAGTCAGATTTTGTGAGCCCTTCCCCATTTACAGGGGGAATTTGGGTTGTATTTGTATCTCATGTACTCAGATATTATTGTATAAGCCTTGGTTGTTATCCCAAGCACAAAATGTATGTGGGATTCTTCATTGTATTTTTATCTGGCTCATGATTATGCCGGTTGTACTTTATGGTTCGGTCCCTTGTTTACTGGACACACTATTCTTTTGTACTTTGTCTCGGCGGGCATAGGTATGCCTCCCCCGCCGCCTTTAGCACATGTACCCTCTCATAAAAAGAGACTTGTTGCACCTGTAAGTCTCGTCTCCTCAGGGTCTAGTTCTTCAGCACATTAGTCTACCTCACATTTCTCTCTCTGACTTCCCTTTTGATGTCTGGTGATTGAGTTCTTACAACGTACTTCGGTCATATGATTTGCTCCTAACACTTGCACGCTGGGGGGCAATCTGTTACACCATTTTTTGGTCATCTAACCTATTATCATTAGATGGACCCAAGTACACCATGTAAGACCAATTTTACCCTAAGTAAAATTGCCTTCACTATGTTAAATAACTTAATAAACCACATTTATTAGGTTATTTATGGTCCAAACAGAAAACCCCAAAAGGAAATATTAAACAAACCTATATTTGTTTGATTTTCCTCATGGAATAATTAATTAAACCATAATTTAATTATTATTCCCAGTCATGTTTAACCCAAAAACAAAGAAAATAATTAGATAAACCTTTATTTATCTTATTATTTTCTAGGAATAATTATTTAAATCTTATTTAGATAATATTCCTTGTTAAATATGACCAAATCACCCACAAATAATTAAATAAATCATTTATTTATTTATTTTTGACAAATAAAGGGATTTGACCCAAGTCAAATACTTTTTCCCTCCAACAAATATAATAAAATATTCCATAAAAGGTGGATCCAGATTTGGTTAACATTATTTTAATCATGCACCAAGATCTAGAATGACCCAATATTTTGTTATAAATAGGAGGGTTTTTCCTACCATTCTTCACCTTTTGTTGCCTATTAGATCACTCTGGATCTATACACTTGGTCACATTTTTCTACATTATTTGTTGTGTGAGCTCCCTTTGAGTTCTATTTTTTTCTGGGTTTTCCACACCAACAAGAGAGAGAGATTCTAGACCTGAAGTGCTGAGGACTTCCAAGAACCCATCCCTCTGAGGAGAATTGGATACGCCTTCTTTTTTTCCTCCCAGGTGCCCTTAATACAAAAATTCTTTCAAAAATTGTTCTTGTCTTGTCTATTGAATATATGGAGCAAACCCTTCTTTTTACTGCTTAATGTCTTTCTATGCATAGATCTAGTTTTTTGCATCTCTTGTCTTTATCAACTAATTGCAGATCTGAAGATATTGGCAGCCATATTTGATGTTAGGGCTATTAGTTATGCGTAGCTAAAGTGGTCTTTTTTCGTACACTTCGACAAAGGATTCATACTAACACTCTTTATATGACAAACTACTCTTTAAAGCCACTGTCAAGATACTGTCCAAATTGATTTGAGACCTCCTAAGCATAAGAAAGTTTTTCTCTAGTTTTTACAAAACTCTGTCTCATATACCACTGTCTATCTCATGTTTTTAAATGATGAAATGGTTTCAAAGGCACTATTTCCTTCTCAAGGAAAAAACATAGCAAACACCCTTTCAATCTTTGAATTTTGTCAAGAGGAGAAGTAGAATACCTCGAAGAAAAGCTTAAATACCTTGTTTGATTGATTGGGGAAGCTCCACAGAGTTTTTTGAAGGTGTTAGGGTGAGTGGCACATTCACAAAGAAGAGCGCCGCACAATGGAAAAGCAGTTGGGTCGGCCTCGGGCGGTGGGTGAACGGCGCTACAGGCATGTCGTGCGCTTCTACAAGCACGTCGCGCAGCATTGAAAACCTTTGAAACTTTTCTCACAGGTGCGCCGTGCACTTTTCCAGGCGCGTCGCACAGGTTTGAAAGCTTGAAACTCTGAAAAAATGCTGAAAATTGTTGTTTCTCCAGTGAAATAACTGATGGAGCGTTTTCTTAGTTGCTTTGAACTTTGCAAATGAGACTTTGCAATGGTCTCTTCTACCCTTTAAATGAAAAATCCAAAAGCCTTTTGAACTTAACTTGTGAGGGTTTGAACGCCCTTTTGAAAAATGCTTTTGTTATAACAAAACTCAAATGACTTTCAAAACGTTAAAGGGGCCCATATTTGATCAATTTGATAATAAAGTGTTGTGGCCAACCTTTTTAGGATACCAAAGTCATGGCTTCATTTTTTGAAGTAAAGAAACTTTTTAATTTCCAAAATATTTTCCACTGTTTCTCATTAGGGAAGAAAACTTGTTACCTTTTTCCATATTTTTTTTAGAGGAGCACTGTTCAAGAGTCATACCACGGATTTTTAATGCATCCTTTGCCACATCTTGGAAAGAGATAATTCACAACTCTAAAACTTACTTTGAAAATTTCTGCTCTTTTGGTGTTTTGATGATAATTATGGCTATTGTGTAGTTTGATCAAAACAGTCAAGCACCCTTGGATATTTTCCTTTGACTGTGGATGACAAACTTTATTTTCATTCACCTAGGTTTTTCAAACATCTTCTTATCAAAAAGGAAATCTTTTTAAAAAACCCTTCCTACAATCATATGCAACATCAAGGTATTTTCACATGTTTCATAGAAAAAAGGCCTTTGTTTGTGACAGTGGCATGTTTCACTTATTTGAATGTTGTCCTTGAATTTAAAACACATGCCATACCCTTTTCTTCACACATACTATCTCTATGTGTTTATTTGCAAAGTTCCCTTTAGAAGCAAGGCTTAGGCTACCTTCTTGTCAATTTGATGAGGTTTTGAAAAAGATCTTGATGGAAAGGAAAAGCAAAGCTTCTTTGAATATCAAAACATCACTACCTGGCCTATGTTTAACCCATCTCTGAACTCATAAACCTTGAATTGATTTCTACTGATTTCAACTCTGTCTTTCAAAAACTGAACTCATGTAAGCACCTTTTAAAACACCACTGCTTTCCCTCTATTTTTAACACCATTTTTCTATTCATAAGCCTTCAGTTGCTTTTGATGCAGGAGCATCAAGGGCGTTTTTTTATTTTGTAAATATGTTAAAAGGGGGTGTGATGATTTTTAATATTTTATTAATTAATTTGAATAAAATAGGAGAAGGTGAGGATTTTTGTAAATATCTTTTTATTAATAAAAGGATATGAGGGAACTTAATTAGTTGAAGGATTTTAGGGATAAAGATCTATCCTTTAGGGATGTTGAGAGATTTAGGGGTTTGTTGAGGAATTGAAGGGATTGAGCATTTAATTAAATGATTTTTTAAAATTGTATAAATAGGAGGGGGTTTTGAGAGAAAAACACATTAGAGGTGTGAGTGAGTGTGATTGAGAGCAAGCTTTAACAGCCAAGGCTGTAAGCCTGGCAAACTGTAAGGGCCATGAACGTTGGATATCCGGCCAAAGAAAAGGCTGTAAGTGATCTCTTTTTGTTTATATGAAAACAATGTTTCAGATTTATATATAAACCATTGATTGATTGACTTCTGGAGTTAATGGCATTATGGGTTATTGAGTAAAATTTGTGTAATTCAGTGACATCGAAAGTGAATGAATTTCACTGTTGCAAATGTGTTAAATGAATTATAAACCATTAAGAGTCATAGGTTTATTTTTGGTACCTAGAGATGGGAGTGTTTAGTCGTGTGAAATACCAATACCGGAAGGGTCGATATTCATATGAAAATTGTTAAATAGAATTGATAATTCAGGGCAGAGGTTATGTTATATATATCGATCTGTCTGTTTTGATTGATAGCAATACAGAGGGAAATTGTGTGGAGCGCCAGCAGTTGTAAATCTGTGGAATTCATAAGTTAAATGGTAATATATGTGAACCAATTGAAGAATTCAATGAACGTTGCACAACGCGTTGATTTAAAAACCTGTTTGCCGGAATGATTGATCCAATTTAAAAATTGAATCTGCAAGTTGTATTTATTGCATGTCGGCATGGAAATCCTGAACGTTGTTATTAGAAGGTGTGGTATTCACACCCGAATGAGTGCATTGTTTGAATCGTTAACCTAACGTCGTTAGTAGTGGCTTGAGTGCAAACAGGAGAAGGATTGCACGCTGTGTAAATTCAGAGATAAATGACCTGCGTTCAGAGAAACAGTGGCAAACTACTGTGTTGGTAAATCGATAGCATAATTGATCTAGTAATTGTAAATCGAATGGTATGAGGAATGTTGTAATTGAAACCCATGTACAGCGTTGAAATCATACTTTCAATTGTTAAGTAACGCTTGACTGATAATTGGTTTATTTGTTAGTCTTTGGCTCTGAAGTGAATTTTCATTTGGTTGCCGTAGCAGAAACCTATTTGCAGAATCGTGTGAAAAAAACTGAACACAATGTGATGGAACAGGTCGATGTATGGTAGCAAAAAAATTCTGTATGAAGGATGTTCTGATGGACAGAACGTTGAATAAGAAGGCACAGTAAAAGTTGAAGCGCTGGCAATTTGTTGCAGTAGCGCAGTCATGGTTGTCGGCGGACCCTACAAGGAGGTAAGCCGCGTTTTTATTAACAAACAAGTATTAAACCCCGTGGTTGTATCTATTAACACGTTGACTGGAATGGGTAAGTTGCAATGATTGAAGGACGTGTTAAATGATAAACGTTTGCATGAAATCGATGTGAAGTGGCATTGAATGGTCAGGTTGAACTTTGTTTTATATTGTCAATTGGTTTTATTCGTGTGGTCAAATGTGCATGCGTTCAACTAAAAAAAGTGAAGGTTGTTGGGAATTGACCATATGAATGTCAATACAAATATGAACTCTTATGGTTTTGAAAAAGAGCCATCGTTCTGAGGTTTGGGTGGAATTGATAGTAAATCAAGAAAAGTCCGAAAACTTTAAATGTTGAAATCATATATTTGATGAGCTTCCATATGAAGTATTAAAGTGGGATTCAATATTGGCATTTGAAATTGATGAGTTGAACTCTAAATGCTATTGAAACTTGGGTTTAAGTCCCATGAAAAGGTGATTGTTAAGTATGGTTTTATACCATTGTAAGAAGAGGTATGGATTGTGGAAACAGATTTGAATAGCGAGTTTTTTGACAATTTAATGCTTATGAAATGGTTGTGATGAAAGGTTTTGAAAATGCCAGGGATTGGTGTTTTTGATTTGGGCAGAAGCTGAGCAGCAAATTCGATATTTATTATTGACATTGATGATTCTGGGTATTGCAGGCCTAGCCTGCGTCATTTTTGGTATCAGAGCTTGGCTCTGTTGAATTGAAAAATGTTTGTTTCTGAATGAAGACATAAAGTTTTGTTGAAGAACTGAAAAGTATTTTTGAATGTGTGATGAATGATGAAGATCAGATTTTAAATCTAATATGCAGCATACACAATTGCAAGTGAACAGGATTGTAGTGAAGAAAATTGCAGAAGCGAATGAAGGACGAGATCAGGCAGGTGAGATGATTTTCTGATTTGAAATTTATGAGTCGAAGTTTATGGTTGCAGAGAAGGCGATGGCATTGAACCTGGAATTCAGCTAGAGGTTGTATAGGGAGGACAATTGCAGTGTCTTGAAGAGAAAGGTGAGTTGAAGAGATAGCCTAGAGAAAGAGCAGAGGAAAGTGCTCAAAGCGGTTCCAGAGGCAGTGAACCAAGTACTTACCAAAATACTGAGTGAGGAGAGCTTAGTGAGGTAAGTGGCAGCAAGACAGGAGAGCTTGTTGCTGAGGCTAGTGCAACTCATGGAGAAGATGATCATGGAGGATCAGAGAAGAGGTTCAGAGGAATGCCAGAGAGATGAGATGACTGCAGAAGTTCGAGAAAGAGAGATTGCAGTAATGAAGGTACAATTGCAGGTACTAGAAGAATGGCTGCAAGAGCAGGAAGATCAGAATAGAAAATGGATCTTTCCATTGAAGGGAAAGAGAATGATTTGGCGACAATTGCAGAGGAGGTTGAGGCAAATTGTGATTGCCTTGTTGAAAAAGGAACTTAAAGTTCTTGAGCCAGAGTTGGAATTTGAAGATTCCACACGCAGATTTGTTCAGAAGGATGTGTTGGAGGAAGCAGTCAAGACTGAAAAGTCTTGTGGTTTTAAAAATGACGAGTTGTGTATGTTTGCAGGTACAGTACAGGAAGATGAACAAGCTTTAGAGTTTTTTCAAGAAGAGGTGAATCTGAAGGCTGTTCAGATCAATGATGAGATAGCAAGATCTCAGAAGGAGATGAAGACGAAGGAGTCTAATCAGGATGTTGGTGCAGAAAGAGAAGGACTAGCTGATGATTGGTCAAGCACTGGTGAAGGTATGGAAAGATGTGTAAAGTTTCCAAGTTCTACTCCTAATGAAGTTATTGAATTGTATAGGAAACTAGATCTCCAGAGAAGAGAATTGGAGAGGCAGAGGACTTATGTGCAGGATAATTTGCTGAGGAAGCAAGACAGGAAAGTTTTCATGAAGGACAGTCATGAAGCAGATGATGGTAAGAAGGCGAGACTAGCTGACAGTCTCATGATGAATGCAAATCAGCATACTGATGTGCTGACAGAAGAGTTGGAGCAGCTTACTGGAGTGTTGCCAGAGAAAGCTGAGGCGAAAGCCAGTAAAGATTTTATGAGTCCCGAAGAAGACTTAGAACTGCGGATGACTGAATCTACAAGTGAGAACGTTGAGTGTTATGATTTTAATGCTGACCATTTGATTGTGTTTACAGATGATGTAGAAGACAGTCCATCATTTGGAATTGTCTTGGAAGAAGAAGAACTATTGTAGGTAGAGGATGAGACAGTCATGTCCCATAAGCAGAGGCTTGTTACCGTGGGTGACAAGAAAGAGTTGGCTTGTCTGTATAGCCAAGAGAAGACTGGTGTATGAAATTTTGGAGCTGCTACAGTGACAGAGGGTGAAGCTACAGTGTTTGCAAAACTTGATAATGATGGAAAATTTCTGAAGATTGTCGAAGGGGAAGATGGATATTATGCTGGAGTTAATTTGCAGCATGTTGATGAAACACTGAAATGTTTGCTGGAACCAGAGAAAAAAGTTGCAGATGAAATTGCAGATGATGAGCAAAGGAATGTTGCAGAGGGACAGGAAGTTAGGGAGGCCGCAACATTCATAGTGACAGCTAGAGCAACATGTTTTATTGGAGATGCTGGAAACAATCAGCAGACAGAGGATATACTGGACAGAGAAATTGAGTTGTTAAGGAGGTTAATGATAAAAACATCCCAGAGAAAGACAGTAGCAAGAAAGAAAAGGAGTGACAATAAGAGGAAGACAGTAGCAGATCTTGAAGGCAGAGCAAGTGGAGCATTACAACACAAAATATGGAAACCGGGAAGAAAACAGCAGATAACAACAGTAGTAAAGCAATTCACAAGCACGGAAAGATTACAAAATAAAATTTGGGATCCAGGAGGAAATATCCAGACTTATGACCAGGTGGTCATGAATTTTCTTACATGGGGAGTTTGATGCAGGAGCATCAAGGGCGTTTTTTTATTTTGTAAATATGTTAAAAGGGGGTGTGATGATTTTTAATATTTTATTAATTAATTTGAATAAAATAGGAGAAGGTGAGGATTTTTGTAAATATCTTTTTATTAATAAAAGGATATGAGGGAATTTAATTAGTTGAAGGATTTTAGGGATAAAGACCTATCCTTTAGGGATGTTGAGAGATTTAGGGGTTTGTTGAGGAATTGAAGGGATTGAGCATTTAATTAAATGATTTTTAAAAATTGTATAAATAGGAGGAGTTTTGAGAGAAAAATACATTAGAGGTGTGAGTGAGTGTGATTGAGAGCAAGCTTTAACAGCCAAGGCTGTAAGCCTGGCAAATTGTAAGGGTCATGAACGTTGGATATCAGGCCAAAGAAAAGGCTGTAAGTGATCTCTTTTTGTTTATATGAAAAAAATGTTTCAGATTTATATATAAACCATTGATTGATTGATTTCTGGAGTTAATGGCATTATGGGTTATTGAGTAAAATTTGTGTAATTCAGTGACATCGAAAGTGAATGAATTTCACTGTTGCAAATGTGTTAAATGAATTATAAACCATTAAGAGCTGTAGTATTATTTTGGCAATTTGTGAGATGGAGCGTTTTTAGCTGTGTGAAATACTCAATAGCTGGAAGGGTCGATATTCATATGACAAATGTTAAATAGAATTGATAAATCAGGGTAGAGGTTATGTTATATATATCGATCTGTGTGTCTGATTGATAGCAATACAGAAGGAAATTGTGTGGAGCGCCAGCAAATGCAAATATGTGGAATTCATAAGTGAAATGGTAAAACTATGTGGATCAATTGAAGAATTCAATGAGCGTTGCACAACGCGTTAATTTAAAAACCTGTTTGCCGGAATGATTGACCCAATTTAAAATTGAATCTACAAGTTGTATTTGTCATGTCGGCATGGAAATCCTGAACGCTGTTATTAGAAGGTGTGGTATTCACAATTCCAGAATGAGTGCATTGTTTGAATTGTTAACTAAATGCTGTTAGTAGTGGCTTGAGTGCAAACAGGAGAAGGATTGCACGCTGTGTAAATTCAGAGATAAATGACATGCGTTCAGAGAAACAGTGGCAAACTACTGTGTTGGTAAATCGATAGCATAATCGATCTGGTAATTGTAAATCGAATGGTATGAGGAATTTTGTAATTGAAACCCATGTACAGCGTTGAAATCGTACTTTCAATTGTTAAGTAACGCTTGACTGATAATTGGTTTATTTGTTAGTCTTTGGCTCTGAAGTGAATTTTCATTTGGTTGCCGTAGCAGAAACCTATTTGCAGAATCGTGTGAACAAAACTGAACGTGATGTGATGGAACAGGTCGATGTATGGTAGCAAAAAAATGCTGTATGAAGGATGTTCTGATGGACAGAACGTTGAATAAGAAGGCGCAGTAAAAGTTGAAGCGCTGGCAATTTGTTGCAGTAGCGCAGTCATGGTTGTCGGCGGACCCTACAAGGAGGTAAGCCGCGTTTTTATTAACAAACAAGTATTAAACCCCATGGCTGTATCTATTAACACGTTGACTGGAATGGGTAAGTTGCAATGATTGAAGGACGTGTTAAATGATAAACGTTTGCATGAAATCGATGTGAAGTGGCATTGAATGGTCAGGTTGAACTTTGTTTTATATTGTCAATTGGTTTTATTCGTGTGGTCAAATGTGCATGCGTTCAACTAAAAAAAGTGAAGGTTGTTGGGAATTGACCATATGAATGTCAATACAAATATGAACTCTTATGGTTTTGAAAAAGAGCCATCGTTCTGAGGTTTGGGTGGAATTGATAGTAAATCAAGAAAAGTCCGAAAACTTTAAATGTTGAAATCATATATTTGATGAGCTTCCATATGAAGTATTAAAGTGGGATTCAATATTGGCATTTGAAATTGATGAGTTGAACTCTAAATGCTATTGAAACTTGGGTTTAAGTCCCATGAAAAGGTGATTGTTAAGTATGGTTTTATACCATTGTAAGAAGAGGTATGGATTGTGGAAACAGATTTGAATAGCGAGTTGTTTGACAATTTAATGCTTATGAAATGGTTGTGATGAAAGGTTTTGAAAATGCCAGGGATTGGTGTTTTTGATTTGGGCAGAAGCTGAGCAGCAAATTCGATATGTATTATTGACATTGATGATTCTGGGTATTGCAGGCCTAGCCTGCGTCAGCTTTCTACTGATTTCAACTCTGTCTTTCAAATAGTGAAACCATGTAAGCAATCCTTGAAACACCACTGCTGTGTTAGTGGTTTCATCCATTGGAGAAAAAGGTGTAAAACACGTTTTTAAGGCTATTTGCAGATTTGTTAGCCTTGTGCTCTTTAAATGAGGCCATACCTCTGTTCCTGGCCCTCTGCTTGTTAAACGAAGGAGGGCTTTATCACATTTTCCAATGATCTGCTTTTAAATGAAGGAGGTTTTCAACCAATGACCTAACCATCTGCTCATATTTGGAGGAGGTTTTACACAGTCATCCAACTCTCTGCTAATGTTTGGAGGAGTTTTTACACAGTCATCCAACCCTCTGCTCATGTTTGGAGGAGGTTTTACACAATGATGCTATTTCATCCCTTTGTCAAACTATGTCATCTTTCCTTGTAGTGCATATTCACAGTTAATTAAATATAAAGTGAAAAATTGACAATATGCCATGAGGGGAAATTTTCTGAGATATGTAATCTTGTTGTTAAAATACCTTTATGCATCTTTAGACATTAGAAGCAACCTGATCTGTATCTGCAGAGTATTACTTGCTAGTCATAAGTCACTGACCTTTTGATTGTGTTTGCAAGAGCTCATTGAAATACCTCTCTGTCTAGTACTTGCATCCCAGGCTCAAAACCACATGAGAAGCAACTGTCTTCTCATGTTAAGTTTAATAATGTCTTCTAGAACACTGGTACACTTCTTCTTTTGAAAAAGACATTGACACACTGTAAATCCACCTAATATCAGTTTGACTTGTGGCATATGCACTGCTAAGACATCAAGGCTTGTTAGTGGCGCGACTTAAGGGTGTATCAAGCTTTACTTGCAGAGTAGGAAGGTCATCTATGGATGGTTTATATTAGACAGTGGTTCTTTTGGCTTTAGGATAGTTTGCTAAGGGAGGAATGCCTAAAGCGCCTCTACCTAACTTAGGGGAGATTTTTGATAGATTTGGAGTATTCTCTTTGGAGCTGATGGACAAGTTTGTATGACTGAGGAATAGATAAGGCTTGACAATTAATTTTTATCTCATCATGGGCTGATTTAAAAGGTAGGAGGGAAAAATTTTTATGGGTGTTTTCCAGCTGGAAAATTTGACAAATTAGAGATCAGCTGCTAGAAAAATTGGCTTTAACAACTAGTCATCATCAATAGGTGAAAAATGTTGATGACTAACACCTTCTCAAAACTTAAAATGGATGTCATCTTTGCATTTATTCTGTCAAGACCTTTCTAACAATATGAAATTTGTCTCAATATGACTCCTAGATCAAAATATATGGTTGGTTAAAGTTTGGCCAATCGGAGAGTGCCACATCACCTAACCTACCATGTGGCAGCCATGTGGTTATCTAACCATGCACCATGTCATACCAGGTGGAATTTTTTACACATTCATACTAGGCCATGAATTAACCCCTCTTTATGGCTCACATGTCCCAAACACACACACACACACACACACACAAATATATATATATAGGTTGATCCCCAATCATTAAAACACTTTTTTTATTGATAGGTTATGCATTAAATTATCTTGACACTCTCGAGGTGAAGCTCTATGGTTAATGTAACATACCCCTAATATCCCTAGCCCCAACCAAGGGTAGATTTGAACCAACCTCCAAAGTCCAGTTATTGAAATGGGATCTAAATTATGTGAACCTTTTAAACCTTCTTAAAACTTAAAATGGATGCCATTTTCACATCTTTTTCATCAAGACATTTCTAAAAATATGAAATTTGTCTCAATCAAATCCTGGATCAAAATATATGTGAGGTTAAAGTTTGTCCGATTATATAATGCCATGTCACTTAACCTACCACGCGGCAACTATGTGGCTATTTCACCATGCGTCATGTCATATCATGTGGAACTTGTCAACCCACTCATACTAGGTCATGAATTAACCCCTCTCTATGGATCACATGGCCCAAACTATAACATTATATATATAGTGTGTGGGTGTCAGGTCTGTTATGGCCATGTCACCTCGGTAATAGAATCCGAGTGGGTTCTAGTACAAACCCTCGTTGAAACTATCAGGGACTACCATCTAGGCTGTGTAGATCCCTGGTGGTCCCTCCTAAGTTTTTTGCAATGTCATTGGTTAATGTAGAAATCTCAGCACTCCACTACTTTCGCCTCACCCTGATGATTTAACCCCAATAATTTCTCCCTAAGGCTCCCTCACAAAGTACATGGGTGTCTCCTACGAAAGTACCGAGGTCCCGGTATTTCAATTGTCCCGATATTTCAATTATCGAGGGATTTTCCCCATCTTCCATCGAATTCTCTAGGGTTCCAAACCTCCAAGACATGTGGGGGGCTCTAACACTTTGCAACATTCAACGACTAGGATCTCACTTTCCTTCGTGCTTGGACATGGTGCCTGGTGACACAACACTTAAGGTTGGTTCCTTTTTTATTCCTACAAGCCGTGGACTTCCAGTCCCACGAAACTTGGTCATGGTCAATGTATGTGTAAAAGGAACTTTGCTCAAGCCTCCAACGTATAGTATATGGAAATATAAGGGTGAATGCAAGCCTTTTTTGGAAATACATTATAGTGGCCTTGCTGATATTAATAGTCTTGCAAGGAAGAAAGACAACTTAAGGGTAAGTAATTATGTCTTCTCTTTGTTGGTTTTTGCGTGATTATACACGTGTTGATATTTGTTCCATACAGAATTCTATATTTACCATTTTTCTCTATCATTTTATTTGTGTACTAATTAAAATTACTCTTCTTGTTATAGTTGGATGATTGGGTTCTGTGTAGAATATATAATAGAAAAATCAGTCCCGAGAAAGCATAAGGAAATATTCAATGATGTACCAATGGAAACCATTAATGAAAAGGAGATGAAGGATCATCACACCTCAAATTCAATCAATCACAATGTCATTGGACAAAGCAACCCATCCTTTGACCATCTAAGAAAAATGGGATCTTCTCCAAAATGCTACAATGTGGCTCCCCATCATGCTTCTCCCTTGCATTTCTTCCTTGCAGGCCTGTTAATATTGCAGTACTGCTCTGAGGCTCTGACATATTGTTCATATTTTTCACTTGATGACATCCAATATCTACAAACCAAAACTTCATGGAACCACAATTGTAATTTGGAAAATCTACAAGGAATCATCCCCTTCCTTACTCGTCATGTCTCATTCTATCTGACATGGAAATGTTGCTTCTCTCCCATGAATACCATACATAAATATACCAAATCATTATACAACAAGTAAATAATGAGTGCATGTGTCAAATCAAGTTGGATAATTAATTATTTTGGACACTTGGTGGTGTGAAGATTTCTTTTTTTAATAATTGTTTTTTGACAATTTGATTTAAAAACACATAAAATTAGTCAATTCATGTACATCCATTAATTAAAAAATATGAATTCATTTATTTTTTTAATTCGAAAATTAAATTTTTATTTTCAAAATAATAAATTTAATATTTATTTTTATAGAAAATATGGTGTAATTTGTAAATTGTCTTAAAAAATTTACAAATTAATTAAAAGTCATATTTTTTTGGCCATAAATGAAAATAATATAAAGTGTTGAAGACATGGACAATATGTCATCCCATCATTAAATTTATATGTTGGAACTCATTCCAACTTGAATATATAGAACCTTCACAAACAAATTTAACTTCATCGAAAATAATATATATATATTTTTCTGTGGAAAAAAATATTTTATTTATGTTGAATAACAGACCAGCCAATAAATGGGTTATTACATTGCTCTTTGAGCTGAATTTACTCTTTATATGAGTTTTTTTATCACCCATTCAGATTTACCTTTGATTACAAAATCCTGTTTCCTCTTTAAATTCTTGTTTGTTGCAATCTTTTGAGAATCACTTTCATAAAAAAAAAACTTTTTTTTTTGGGCTTGCATGTTTACATATGCTCAATACTAGGAGTATAAGGATTTTTAAATCCCTTCCTTTAAAACTGTATGCACAATTGATGAGACAAGTATATTAACCTAAAATCAAACCTGAAGGATCCGTTGATTTGATTAAAACATATGGATTTCTTCTACATTATCAGAAGTATCCATGATTTTTAGAGTCGCTCCTTGAGCTGAATTTACTCTTTATATGAGTTTTTTATCACCCATTCAGATTTACCTTTGATTGCAAAATCCTGTTTCCTCTTTAAATTCCTGTTTTCTGCAATATTCCGAGAATCGCTTTCATAAAAAAAAACCTATTTGTTTGGGCTGGCATGTTTACATATGCTCAATACTGGGAGTATAAGGGATTTTTAAATCCCTTCCTTCAAAAATGTATGCACAATTGATGAGACGAGTATATTAACCTGCAATTAAACCTGAAGGATTCGTTGATTTGATTAAAACACATGGATTTATTCTACATTAGTAGAAGTATCCATGATTTTCAGAGTACTAGGAGGGAGGGTGAGAGCAGATTTTGAAAGGTCATCAGCTTTGGAATTTAATTCCCGATAAACATGATTGTAAGAGAGGAATAGAAATTCTTGAGCTAAGCACCAAATGGCTCTAAGGAGGCCCTGAAGATGGGGAGAGTGAATGTGAGATTTGTGAGTGGCCCAATCAATAACCATTTTGGAGTCTCCGAAGCATTGTAAAGAAGAAATATTTTTAGATTTTTCCACATGAAGAACAGGCCAAAGCGCTGCTAGCTCAGCCTTGCTCTTGGATCTGTGGACAGGAGCAAAAAGAATATGGAACTTGGAGGTAGGAGAAAAATGGAGAATGGCCCCTGCCCCTATCAGAGGAGGGGTGCCTTGACTTGCTCTATCAAAAAAATCCCATGCATGATTTTGATAAATATCTCAAGGCATTATTGAACAAAATTTGGGGATTTTTGGTAAGCATTTGTGTTCATATGCCCACTGCACAATGACAATGGCAGTTAGCTCTTCTGGAATATGTTTTTCATTGAAAATAGCCAAATTTCGAGCCCACCAAATGCCGTAAGAGAACAAAGCAGGAAAAGCTCAGTATGATTTTACCCCACACTCCTTCCACCATTATTTTATCCTTTCTTCCAAAGATTCAACCAGAGACATAAGAGGGGCAACGATTGTAGATGTTGATCTAATCCAAGCTGAATCTGCATAAGAGAAAGTGAAAAAAAAGATAAATAGATTCGACTGTTTGACCACATAGGCTAGAACGATTGGGACCTTTCATCCCCTATGCTGTAAATTATCCCAAGACAGCAAATGCTTATTTAGTGTGAGCCATAGGACTAATTTGGATTTTAATGGGCCAACGGATTTCCAAAGGGGAGTGAACGAGAATAGAGCTTCTGCATTAAAAGACTCTACCATCATAGTTTTATATCCAAGCTTTGTTGTGTATATGCCATTCGATGCATTTTTGGACCATGCCAACGTATCTTTTATGTCATGTACTAAATGTATAAAGTTGTTTACAAGAAGAGAGATGAATGAGGTCCATTCATCTACTGGAGGAGGTAGCAGGCCTAAAGAAGGAGCATTTTTCCACCTGGAGGTTCCCCATGCATGTGGCATAGATTCGGCGGCATCTGCGATAGAGAAAACACGTTTTTCAGAAAGGAGAGTTCATAAGCATGAAGAGAATTTATAATTTTCACCCACTCCAACCCATGGGTCAATCCCGATGTGAACTAATTTTCTGTTACTGATGATCCATGCAGTCCACTGACCGATGAAGGGAAATGCAAAAACCATTGCTTTCCAACCGATGGAGGCATTTTTGAATGATTTGGTTGGATTTCAGAACCACAGAATGATGGAATGACCTGGATAATATTTTGCGCATATAGCATGGTTCCAAAGAGAGTCCGTGTTTTCCAAAAGCCTCCAAAGGGATTTTGCTACGAGGGATTGAAAAAACAAAGGGAGGTTTTTTATGCCCCATCCTCCAAACTCTTTAGGCCTGGCCAAAGAACTCCATTTTACCAGCGGGATCCCTTCATCTATTTTCTAGCTGTCCAGAGGAAAGAGAAACATTTCTTCCTTAATTTGTGAAGGATTCCCTTTGGGATTGAAGCGATGGTGGCCCAGTACACTGGGATGCTTTGGAGAACATATTTGAGAAGGACCAAACAGCCTCCTTGGGAGAGAAAACGATTTTTCCAATGGGATATGCGCTTATCAACCTTTTGATAAAGCCAAAGCCAATATTTAAAACAATATGATTTTGGTTTTAGAATGAAACCCAAATATTTGAAACCGGATTCCCAAGCACTGGATGGGAAGGGGAGAGAGTTATTTATATGGGAGAGAATTTTATCAGGCATAGAATTAAGAATCAGCAAAGATTTATTTTTGTTTATCAACATCCCAAAAGCAGCCTAAAATAGGCTAAGGATATCCCAAACTTCCCTGGCATTCTCAATCGATGCATGATAGAAAATCAAGAAATCATCCACGAAAAGGATGTGGGAGAGCGATTCAAGGCCAGCGATGTGGACTCCTTTTAGTTTTCTGGAGGAGATGGCTCTTTTGCATAATCGACTTAGAGCATTGGCTATCAATAAGAACGGGAAGGGGGAGAGGGGTCACCCCTGTCTAAGCTCCCTTGAAGAGCGGAAGAAAGCAGATGGAGAGCCATTTATCAAAACTGCAAATGAAGCAGATTGGATACATCCCATTATCCATTCAACAAAATCTAGAGCCATTCCAATTTGAATGAGTAACAGCCTGAGAAAGGCCCAATTTACTCTATCAAAAGCTTTATTCAAATCCATTTTAAGGGTGATGGATGGATTTTTTTCAGGTGGATAGAATGGAGAGCTTATTGAGCCAAAGATACTGCATTGTGGATTTGTATACTGATCAAGAACCCAATTTTTTCTTCAGAAATGATGCTGCTTAAGATGGGTTTTAGTCTTTAAGCAATGATTTTAGCTATTAACTTGTAGATCAAATTGTAGCAGGATATAGGACGATACTCATCGAAATCCTTAGGGTCAAAGTTTTTTGGGATTAAAGAAATAAAATTAGAGTTGAGGGAACCTAGAAATTTGCCAGATACTTGGGACTCCTTTACTAGTAATAATAAGTCCTCTAGTAAATCATAAAATCTTAAGAAGAATTCTATCGTTAGACCATTCAGACTAGGGTTTTTCCTTTCTGAAAACTTTTAAGGATGTATTCGAGCTCAGATTCATTTTTTTCTTTGGTGAGTTCAAAGTTCATGTAATTAGTTATCATTCGTGGGAACAATTGCAACACTTGAAGGATTTATTGGATGGGGCACCCTACTAGAGCAGTAAAACATTTTTAAAGTGCTAAACCCCTGCCTTGGCTTTTTCTTCGAATGAACGGACCAATTCACTACTCTTGGATTTTATTTCAACAATGGTATTTTGGTTCCTTCTATGCGCAGCATAATGATGAATTTTTTTTGTATTATTATCCCCATCTTTAATCCAGATAGCTCTACTCTTAAGGTGCCATAGTTGTTCTTCCTTTTTAAGGAGCTCGTGGCACTTTAACTCGAGCTTTTTCAGGGTCTCCGTCTCAGATTCATCCAAAATACCCGAAGTGTTCTGATTGAAAAGTGAACTTATAGCAGCTTCAGTTGTTTTTAAGAGATATTTTTGTTTTACCAGAAAAGCCCCCGCCCATACCTTAGTCACCTTTTTGATTTTTTGAATGTTGTTAGCCTACTTCTGCATAAAAGATCGAGACTGTGAAGGCATCAAATGGGTCCAGGAGGAAATCACCAGGGCTTTATAATCATCTTCCAGTAACCATGCCGGATTTAATTTTAACGGAGCGGGAGGTTTGGATTCAGGGATCACCAGTGATAGGATAATAGGCCGGTGATCAGATATGACTCTCATATCAACACATGACTGCACCCAAAAGTGAGAATTTAATAAATCTTTAGAGATTATGAAATGATCTAAGCGCTTTGCAATAGCATCCTGAAAATTTCTATTATTACTTCAAGTTGGTTCAAGTTTTGCAGGACGAACATTGACTAAACTGAGATGGTCACAAAAAGAATTTAAAATAGGGGCGAGTGGATCAGGTCTGGCGGAAGATCCCCAAATTTCATCCAGGGATAGAGTAAAATTGAGATCACCGCCCACAATATTTATATCATAAGAATTAAGTTCAGAGTTGAAAAGATTTGTCCAAAAGGGTCGTTTCTCATGACAAGGTCCATAAACGTTATAAAGGGAGAGGGACCTTCCTGTTAGAGGATTTGAGATGGAAGTCTCGATGAACGAAGATGAGGTTTCGGAAGAAATAACATAGATGGAAGACTTAAATGTAGAAGTTAGACCACCTACAGATCCTGATGCGCTTATGGAAAAGAAATACCAATTACATAACCATTTGGATAAAATTTCTTGAGCACGAAGACTAGACACCTTTGTCTCCTAGAGGAAAATGATATCAGGATTGACAAAATGACATAGCCTTTTGAGGGCAAGCTGAGAAGGGGCGTCCCCAAGACCCCTGGCATTGAAGGAGAGGATAATCATTTTTAGCCCTTTACAAGGGCACTCTCTACTCTAAGAGCCGGGTGGATCATTTTTTGTTTGTTGGAGTTAACATCCAAAACTGCCTAATTCTGAGCCTTTGATAATGCGGACTTCCTCCCAATAGTGATTTTGGGAGAAAAATCTAGGGCACTACCCCATTTAATAGAGGGATCCGGGCTAATTCGGGAAGAGGACCAGGAGTGGAGTTTAGCTGTGTAGGAGCTGGGAGATAAGTGCGGACCTGTCGATGTAACGAGAGCACGAGGGGAAGTATTAAGGGAAGGAGAATGCGCCAAGGGGGCGATGGGAGGGGGAATCAAGGGAGGGAGGACCTCAGGAGGACAGAGGGCCTGATCAATGCAATCCATAGTTTTGATTAAAGGAGGCTAAAGAGAGGGAATAGGAGGGGGAGAGGAGTCTCCAAAAGGCATACCTTTTGTAGAAGAGGAAGCGTCCACCTCACCTATCTTCTGCTAAACTCAAGGAATAAAATGCGAGGAGGATTCATGCTGGAACATGATGATCACATTGTCATTCAGAGGAGCCTGAAATGGATCAGAATTATGAGAGCTTGCCGAATTATTGAGCACTTTTTTCCTCCAAATTTTTTTGTAACGAGGGTTCACAAAAGATCTGGTTGTGCGGAGTCCTGTGTCAACTTCCCAAAATGATGACACAGGAAACACCTGAAAGGTAGCTTCCAATAGTCTATTTTTTGTGTCCACATGCTGCCATTCATTTCCAATATAATTCTTTTGAAGAGGCCATCACGTACATCTAACTCAACCTGAATTTTAGCACATCTTCTGTCAAATTTTTCTTCCGAATTGTCTTCAAGACCAACAAAGGAGCCCATATTATTACCAATAGCTTCGAGGATGTGCTGTTTCCAAAAGAATTGAGGTAAGCCAGGTAATACTACCCAGAATTTTTGAAGATGCTGGGGAGATTGGTCCGCATTGAAGCTGATATCCCAGTTTTGTAATATTAAACCAGCCGGATCCTAGCTCTAAGAACGCTCATTTAATTTGATTATGTCGGTATTAGATATTACATTAAACAAAAGCCAACCACAGGACAGCTTGTGAAAAATAGGGACATAACCCAGCATAGGCTTCCAGTTCTCTTCCATCCATGATTGAATTGTTTCTTTTGTGGCCATCCTGCCACAAAAACATCTGACCAGGGCCTTGTCCAAATAGGATTGGATATCTAGGATAGAAATATCAACTCCAACCACTAGCTTCGCAACGTCAAATTTTTTCCTAATCCCCTTTTGATGAATCGCAGGCTCAAGAGGGGAATTTTGGGTCTCTTTGTTCACATAACCAGTTCGATTAATGCAAGGAGGGCTGATAGAAGGGTCATCATATCCATAGTTGGCAGTCGGACCATCATTGAAGAAGGGAAAACCAAGAGGTGGAGGAATAATGGGTTGAGAAGTTTGCCACATAAAATCGAATTGACTGGGCAAGACATGTCCAGTCTCCAGACTGTAAGTATCAAGATAATCATCAATCGTGGTGAGTGTAATGAGAAGACACGACCGTCGGAAGAAGGGGTGGAGCAAGCGGCATTGAATGAGCAGAAAATGCTGAATGATTAAAAAGAGAGGGTGAAATTATGGAAAGAGGAACCCAGACCTAAATAGAGCAGACTTCCCCCCACCGTAGAAAATAAAAAAGGTTACATGTAAGGCCCGTAAAGGACCTCACCGTAGATGGGAGAACCACATAAAGTGAAGCCGAAGAAAGCTGAAAAACCTATAACATATATATATATATATATATATATATATATATATATATATATATATATATATATATATATATATATATATATATATATATATATATATATATGAAAAAATATCATATCGTTAGTCCTTTGAATTTTCAAGCTGAGTAAAACACTTCCAAGATTTTCCTTTCCTCGCATATCTTGTGCCCATTTTTTGGAGTTGTTCACTAATGTGGCCCCAACTTTATTGATAAAATATATTGTATTGGCCACCCTTTCATATTTATTCTGGCACCTTTCAGAGGTTGGGACGTTGTGGAATGCTTTTATTGAGGTACTTTCTGAGACTCTGAGCTCTTTTCACTTATCTTTTGGTCTTGAATTCGTTGGTTATAGTCTAGGTTGGTGTTCAGTTTTTGTTGGTTTTTGTCTTCATGACTTGTGATGTGTAGAAAATGGTTTTAATATTTTTCTTTCCTGAGGACCTCTTCCTCCCCGCCCCCCCCCCCCCCAAACCCCCCTTTTTTATGTTTTTTCCTCCCTCCAATTATCATTTTAGGCTTTTCTTGGCGCCCCGTATCTCTGCTACTCTTCCCCTAGAGTATCAATTCTTGAGCCTTGTGTTTGGATTTGTCTTCTCTTGAGAATCATGCCTTGGCATTTCATGTGAAATTGCCGAAGGGGGGTGGCCATAGACCCTAAGGTAGAACTCATGTCCATACATAGGCAGAGGAGGCTACAACCATCTACCAATTATTTATTCCTTTATACATTCGTGTTGAGATTCATGATGTTGATTCTGTCTCTAATGAATAGCATCAACTTTTCATAGATTGTGACATCCTTGAGGAGGTATCCCATTGGGTTCCTGACCCTAGTCACCATAGGGAAAGAAAAAAACTATACATTAACTCCATTACCCTTCATTTTCAGTTGAAAACCATCCTAGGTGTAGTTATGAAGGAGAAACAAGAGGAGCAAGATAAATTTTCTTCCTTAAATGGACATCAAGCATGTTGAGTGGTATTAGAATTTGTTCTTAGATATTTTGAATGCCGGGATACTAGCCCACTTGGAGAGCCATCTCTAGTGTGAGGAAAAATCCTCTAGCTCCTTCGGTAATATTAATAATGATCATGCTCTTGTGATTTCCTCGAACTCCCCGATTTTATGCCATGTATTACAATAACACTTACATATGTGATTAAGTAACCAATAGGCTTGTTTAGTTCCATTACATGTTTTTATCTTGCTCGTGTTGTATCCGCCATAAGTGGCCATTATATCCGGGTTTCTCAGGCGCATTGAGTTCGACGCAGGAAAGTGAATCAATAAAATCATGAACATATGACAATTATATTTTGATGCTTTGATTTTTTGAGGTAATACAAATATAAATTTAGCTAAAAAATAATAATATAATATTGTTAGTTACTAGGCTTCTGTGGTTATCATTTATAACATGTATTCTCGGATTATCCACAGTGTAATAAGAATCATGTCAACGTTTTGAATCCCAACATGGATGCATATCTAGGACTAATTGTTGAATCCATCATTTAGAAATTAGTCCTGAAGATGGATTCCCATTGGGATTCGAAACATCGACATGATTCTTATTACACTGTGGATAATCCAATAATTTATGTTATAAATAATATAATAAAATGAATTGAATGGAATTATTACTGTTATTACTTTTTCAATTGAGCCAAAATTATGTTTTTTCTCATATGAATCACTACATATTCCTATTTCTAGATTGTAGAGCTCCTCTCAATGGAATCAACTACCACCATGTATCACAAACTTTGATTTCCAAAACTATTCAAATTTTATCAATTACTCTTAAATATTTTTTCAAATAATCTAATACTATTAATTGTTAATTATTTTCAATTGAATTTATTTCAAATAATTGAGAGTAATGATTGTTATCCTCCCAATCCATTATAAATAACATACTTAATTCATAGCATGGATATTGTTGTTACAAAATTCTTGGTTACATGAAAAAAAAGGCAAAACCCAAAAAACCATCTTATTTATTGTTAATTGTTAAGTCTCTTTTAACCTGAGTAGATTAATAATATTCATTCTAACATGTACTGTAACATTGATTCATCCATCATTTTCATTTTTTTTAAGGATAAATATTTATAACTCTCGGATGGGATGAAAAACAAGGGTAAAGTGTGGAAGGAGATGGTTTCATTGTCATCACCCAACTCAAAAAAGGGGGGAAGCATGGCCATCCAACTCGCCACACATCCTACACTTTATCAAAATGATGTTCCACACAATAATAAAATCATTATGCATTTAATGAATCAGGGTGGAATTTGATGGAACTCTCTCAATGGTAGATTGGTCAGTCTTAATGTAGGTTGGCAAGGGGAAACCACTACTATTCTCGTTGGGTTATGTCTGCACTTTTTTTCCAAGAAAATTACCCCTCCCAAACCTGGTTTCTACTCCTATACTATTGTTTCCTTTCTTCTAATGAGGGTAGAACCAAGTCCTCTAGATCTGGCCTCCCCCATTGTGGTTATTATTTTTCTCTTGCCTGGTATACTCAACAAAATTGAGGGGAATTTACACAGGCTAGATTTGGGAAATGCTTTACTTTATTTGGGTGGAGGTTGGGTTCTCTTGGTGTGGAATGACATCCTTGAGGAGGTATCCCATTGGGTTCCTGACCCTAGTCACCATAGGGAAAGAAAAAAACTATACATTAACTCCATTACCCTTCATTTTCAGTTGAAAACCATCCTAGGCAGAGTTATGAAGGAGAAACAAGAGGAGCAGTATAAATTTTCTCTTCCTTAAATGACATCAAGCATGTTGAGTGGTATTAGAATTTGTTCTTAGATATTTTGAATGCCGGGATACTAGCCCACTTGGAGAGCCATCTCTAGTGTGAGGAAAATCCTCTAGCTCCTTCGGGTACCATTGCCAATGATCATGCTCTTGTGATTTCCTCGAACTCCTGATTTTATGTCATGTATTACAATAACACTTACATATGTGATTAAGTAACCAATAGGCTTGTTTAGTTCCATTAGTTGTTTTTATCTTGCTCAGGTTGTATCCGCCATAAGTGGCCATTATATCTGGTTTCCCTTGTGGCAGATTGAGTTCGATTATAGTGAAATCAATAAAATCATGAACATATGACAATTATATTTTGATGCTTTGATTTTTTGAGGTAATACAAATATAAATTTAGCTAAAAAATAATAATATAATATTGTTAGTTACTAGGCTTCTGTGGTTATCATTTATAACATGTATTCTCGGATTATCCACAGTGTAATAAGAATCATGTCAACGTTTTGAATCCCAACATGGATGCATATCTAGGACTAATTGTTGAATCCATCATTTAGAAATTAGTCCTGAAGATGGATTCCCATTGGGATTCGAAACATCGACATGATTCTTATTACACTGTGGATAATCCAATAATTTATGTTATAAATAATATAATAAAATGAATTGAATGGAATTATTACTGTTATTACTTTTTCAATTGAGCCAAAATTATGTTTTTTCTCATATGAATCACTACATATTCCTATTTCTAGATTGTAGAGCTCCTCTCAATGGAATCAACTACCACCATGTATCACAAACTTTGATTTCCAAAACTATTCAAATTTTATCAATTACTCTTAAATATTTTTTCAAATAATCTAATACTATTAATTGTTAATTATTTTCAATTGAATTTATTTCAAATAATTGAGAGTAATGATTGTTATCCTCCCAATCCATTATAAATAACATACTTAATTCATAGCATGGATATTGTTGTTACAAAATTCTTGGTTACATGAAAAAAAAGGCAAAACCCAAAAAACCATCTTATTTATTGTTAATTGTTAAGTCTCTTTTAACCTGAGTAGATTAATAATATTCATTCTAACATGTACTGTAACATTGATTCATCCATCATTTTCATTTTTTTTAAGGATAAATATTTATAACTCTCGGATGGGATGAAAAACAAGGGTAAAGTGTGGAAGGAGATGGTTTCATTGTCATCACCCAACTCAAAAAAGGGGGGAAGCATGGCCATCCAACTCGCCACACATCCTACACTTTATCAAAATGATGTTCCACACAATAATAAAATCATTATGCATTTAATGAATCAGGGTGGAATTTGATGGAACTCTCTCAATGGTAGATTGGTCAGTCTTAATGTAGGTTGGCAAGGGGAAACCACTACTATTCTCGTTGGGTTATGTCTGCACTTTTTTTCCAAGAAAATTACCCCTCCCAAACCTGGTTTCTACTCCTATACTATTGTTTCCTTTCTTCTAATGAGGGTAGAACCAAGTCCTCTAGATCTGGCCTCCCCCATTGTGGTTATTATTTTTCTCTTGCCTGGTATACTCAACAAAATTGAGGGGAATTTACACAGGCTAGATTTGGGAAATGCTTTACTTTATTTGGGTGGAGGTTGGGTTCTCTTGGTGTGGAATGACCTTATGGTTGTTGGGTTGGATAGGTTGTGAGGTATTCGTACCCCCAACAACAGTGTTGGCCATATTAACATACGAGTCTACACTCAAGTATCTTTGAAAATTATTTTTGGTTGCAATGAATTTGACAATTTTTTATTTTATGTTCCAGTTGAAAATTCTTGCCGCTTTGAAGCATTTTGTTTTCTAAAATGGTGTTTGTCCTACTCCTAGTCCTATATCAGACAATATCTTCTCCTGGATAATTTTCCTACCTTGGATATGAGTTTATTGGTTTTTTCTTTGGATTTGTTTTTAATTCTCTAAAAATTTATTTTCCCTCATTTAAGGTGCACTTGCTAAACCTTCATTTCCCAAAGAAGTTTTTTCTCATAGCTCTAAACTCTTGTTGCACCACCCTTCATATTTGGTTTCTTAGGTATTTCGTTGCGTTGTCTCTTATTCATCATTATTTTATAGGTTTTTGTCATGCATCCATCCTCTCCCAGTTTTCTTTTCTCATCCCTAACCCATTCACATCAAAGGGTCATAAGCCACTATGTCTTATCCAACATATGGAAGGGAGTGCACAAGCTCACCTTCATGCCCATAATACAAATCGTTGCTATCAAATCCAAAATTTTAATGACATTCAACAAGAAATTGAACATGCTACAACAAAAGTTCTTGGAAACAAGGGAGAACTCAACAATACATACATATTAACATAAAGTTTATAATGGGTCCCAAATCCAAGTCATATTTAACGATACGAAAACCAATACCTCTACACCATTGAGCTTTACTAGAAAATTATCAAATCCCTTCTCAGCAATGTTCTTCTAGAACACAATGAGGCTAAGTGATTAATACCATTGTAATTGGATGAAATTCAAAATTGGAACAACAATATGGGACTTGAACATATGGATACAACTCTTAGGTTGGCTTATAACAAAGCCATTCTAAATTATGACAAAGAACCAATTTCCACAAGAACCCTAGTTGAGCCCATTGGCATCTCTACCTCATCCTGAGTAATTCATATTTCCCACAATCTTATTGGTTTGATATCTCAAGCACATTATTATATGTTATCAATTCAAATATTTGGCAAGTCGCAATTTATTTTTTCTGTTTGACATACTAATGCATATGCTATAAGCAATGTAGATGTTAGTAGACTTAACAACAATCACTTCAAATAATTCTTGTTTTTGGATAAAATTCAAAGAAAATATCTCTCTTCTTCTACCACTAGTCTAGTTTCCTTCTAGGGTGACAATGTTGGCATTATGGAAGGTTTGCTTGTTGGCATTGATGTCAACCTGTTGGTAGTGGCCCACATGATCCTAATGGTTTGTGGTCAAAATGAATATCTACTAGATATGAGTTACCATTGACTTGATGCAGATGTGTTTGTTAAACTGGTGCTTTATGATGGTTGCAGATGAGTTGCAAGAGGTTGGACAAGGTTTGGAGAAGTTGCAGGAGGTCTCATAGGGTTTTGAGATGCTTGCCAGTGAAGATCTAAACAAAAAATACTAGTAATGCGGGTGAATAGATGGCCACAAAGCATTATAATACATGTAATCATTGTCTAGGGTGCATTATAAAGCACTTCATGAGAAGATAAGGTGTGTTATAGTTTGTAAGAAGAGAAAATGAAAAAACCATTGGAAAAACCAATGGATTTCCCATGGTATTTCAAAGAAGCTTCGAAGTGAGTGATTGATTTAGTCACACATTGATCATTTTCTTGAATTGATCTAGAACATTAGGACATAGATATTTATATCTAGCTATTGGACATATGTTTTGCTGATGGTTGGAACACATTCCCCTACCTAATATTTCATATAAACCTTGTAGAGTAAAATGACAAGATTATAGCTTGTTTTGTTTGCAGAGCTAGTGAGGGGTTACTATGAGAACATAGTTGGAGTATATAATTGTTGTGTATCGAAGAAGTGTTTTGAAGGGACGCAGTAGTGCATATCCGATTTAGATTACAAAGAGGTAGAGTAGCGAATACACATAGTAGGGAGAAAAAGTGCAAGCAAAAGGTTGAAATATTTGTACATGTTGACTTGTGAAGTGATGTGTCAATGTTGATGTTGTATTTGGGGTCTAGTCTAAAACATTTTGAAATGTGGCCCTAGTAATTTGTGGAGGTTGGGGCCTCGAACAAGTGGTGGCTTGCAAAGACAAGAGTGGTAACTCCTTAATATTCAAATTTTAATTATTAATTTTATGCTATTTTATATTTATTTTTAAAAATTTAATTGAATTAAAATATTTTTTTGATAATTATAATTATTAATTATTTTATTTTATTTTTATTTGATTTTAACCCAATCAATGTTAAAATTTACAACATGTCTATCAAGAACATCTTTGGACGCAATAAATTCCTTAAAATTGACCCATAGATTTTTTAAAGGTTTCTGGTGAGTTTAAAGATTTTTCTGCAATACCTTGAAAATTTTTATTTTATATTTTATTTTTTTCATTTATTTTTTTATTTTTTCCCAAAACTTGTGGGACAAAGCTATAAATAAATATGAATTTAAATGTTAATGGTTGATTTTAACTTTTTTTTTTGGAAAATTTTAGTTATAAGTTAACCATAGATTTTTTAATTATTTTTTAATTTCTAGAAGTTTTGTGATAAGCTTTAAATAAATATTTTGAATATAAAGTGAAATGTTAATGTTTGGTTTCAACAGGTTTAACTTTCCACCAGGAGTTTAGTTATTTTTTAATTTCGAAGAGGGTAATAAGTTATAGATAAGTATTTTGATTATAAAGTCAAATGTACTGGATTTGTTATAAGTTATAAATAAGTATTTTGAATATAATGTCAAATTGTGTTACTTGGGATTTATTTTAAGGTGGTTAAACTTTAAAATTCATGATAGTTGAGTGGAAATTAAAAATAAATTTAACAACACTAAAGGTTAACTTATCTTAACTTAAATCAAGTTACGCTAATGGTTGAATATATATATACTTGTTAAGGTAGCTAAAGATTTTTTAAAGATTTTTTTAACTGCTTTTTTTGGGAAAAGTTTAGTTATAAGTTAACCATAGATTTTTTAATTATTTTTTAATTTCTGGAAGTTTTGTGATAAGCTTTAAATAAATATTTTGAATATAAAGTGAAATGTTAATGTTTGGTTTCAACAGGTTTAACTCTCCACCAGGAGTTTAGTTATTTTATTTTTAGTTATTTTTTAATTTCGAAGAGGGTAATAAGTTATAGATAAGTATTTTGATTATAAAGTCAAATGTACTGGATTTGTTATAAGTTATAAATAAGTATTTTGAATATAATGTCAAATTTTGTTACTTGGGATTTATTTTAAGGTGGTTAAACTTTAAAATTCATGATAGTTGAGTAGAAATTAAAAATAAAGTTAATAATACTAAAGGTTAACTTATCTTAACTTAAATCAAGTTACGTAATGGTTGAATATCTATATATATATATATATACTTGTTAAGGTAGCTAACGATTTTTTAATTATTTTTTAATTTCTAGAAGTTTTGTGATAAGCTTTAATTAAATATTTTGAATATAAAGTGAAATGTTAATGTTTGGTTTCAACAGGTTTAACTCTCCACCAGGAGTTTAGTTATTTTTTAATTTCGAAGAGGGTAATAAGTTATAGATAAGTATTTTGATTATAAAGTCAAATGTATTGGATTTGTTATAAGTTATAAATAAGTATTTTGAATATAATGTCAAATTTTGTTATTTGGGATTTATTTTAAGGTGGTTAAACTTTAAAATTCATGATAGTTGAGTGGAAATTAAAAGTAAATTTAACAATATTAAAGGTTAACTTATCTTAACTTAAATCAAGTTACGCTAATGGTTGAATATATATATCTCTCTCTCTCTCTCTCTCTCTCTCTCTCTCTCTCTCTATATATATATATATATATATATATATATATATATATATATATATATATATATATATATATATATATATATATATATATATATATATATATATATATAGATATATATATATATACTTGTTAAGGTAGCTAAAGACAATAAACCCGGTTTCTTTTGGGCAGGTTCAGGCTACCAAGTATATAATATGAGGCTACTGAGTATTTAATCTGATAATGTAACTTGTTATTTTGATTATATGAATGAATAGAGAGGTACTACCAAAATTACAAAAAAAAAATTGTTGAATATATATATATATCTATATATATATATATATATATATATATGAGGTAGGTGAGATAGGTTGTCGGATACAGAGCTCAGGATTGATTGTAGAAACCACACCTCTCCAAATGGGTGCTGCAGAGGGAGATGTTTGTGGGAGACCTCATGGATGCAGATATCGACAATAATGGATTTGTCAGACAGATCTTCTGTCCAAATGTCAAGATTTCGACAGACTATTTTTTATGGTGAACTTAAATGATGAGGATGGAATCATAGTGACAAAATGTGTGAGAGTTAACCCCTCTATCACCGACAACCGTTTCGATCTCCCTCATGACAAGTTAATTTCTCTCTATCACTAGGGGGAGGAAGTAGGGAAGCTGGATCCAATTATTATTTCCAAGCCCGTTCCACTCACAAGATATCATGTAGCTAGGATTGACACCGATGAAGCTGGATTTGATCACAAAATAAGATAATTTTTAGATTCATACCTACGTATTTGGGAACTCAAGGAGCAAGGTTTGGGAAAGCAGAGATTTTTGGGCATCAAGAAGAGCTGGTCGGGGAACTTGGTAAATAATTAATCCCTTGCTCTTCTTGGGACTGACAGTGATTTTGAAAGAGTGGATCTATGGATAAATATAATTTTTTCTGTTGGATATGGCCATGTTACCTTCAGAGTGAGATGGAATGCATCTTAGAGATTGGTTTTATCACTTTTCCATATTGATACAAGGTCTGGGAGCGTGAACTGGTGGATCTGTTGGAAAGATGATGAAGAGCACGTGACTACTACTGGAGGACCAATCTGCAACATATTTTGTTGACATACTACGTATGATGAGACTAATTGGTGGACTCTGCAACATCAAAGAGCCAAGGCTTCGTCACATGTGGGCCCAAAACACAGTCAAAGGATTTTTATCTTTGAGGAATCTTGGTCACAAAATATGGATCCTCCTCCTGTCATAGATCTCAAGGACCTCACCAAGTTATTAACTCATGGAATTTTTCATATCTGTGGGATATCGGGAACTAAATGGATTATATTTTTGGATTTTATGATGATGGGGAGGCTCTAAACTCATTTCCCTACTGGTATTTGGAAAAATTTTGTTGGATTACCAATCCACCCTTGAATTTATTAGTCGAGCCCCATAAGTGGATCAATCATGGATATCAATCCTTAGATATGCTTGAAGAAGTGCCGCTTCAAATTTGTATTAAAATTACGAGTGGGAAACCTATGTGTATGAGGGTCTACATCTGGGATCATGTACAAATTATTAAGAAAAATATTCGAGAATAGATGGGTATTCCATTAGGACTCCAAAATCTTATTTATGCAGGGAAAACATTGCAAGAAGACTATAAGTTGCGGGACTATGGATTTGTAAAGGATTCAACCATCATCCTTAACATGAGACTTCTTGGAGGTTATCTTGGATATAGTTCCAAAGCTGCAGTCTCTTTCAAGGATGCAGTGAAAGGGAAGAATGATCAACAAAAAAATTCATAACAATCCCCCAATCTCCCTGGTCCTTATATCTTGGAGTAGATGAACCACGTCCCAACTTTAACAATCAACCTGCCCGAGGTTAATGATATCTTCTCTAATTTCCATGCAGGGGAAGTTATTTGCAAATTTAATGGGTTTTGGACCAAATAAGAGACTTTACATCAATTTATTTTCTCTACTTGGATATAAATTTGTGATATCCACCTATGTTCGAGGTTTTTTTTTATTGTAAAGTTTGACACAACAAAAGATATGGATTATGTATTAAATGAGGGACCATGGTTTTGGGGTAATGTAGGTCTATTCATGATACCTTGGTGGTCTCCAAAATTCTAGTGTGGGTTAGGTTACATAATCTATCCCTGCATTTTTGGCATAATAAAATATCAGAAGGGATAGCACATTATTTGGGGAAGTTCCTCAAGGTAGATGCAGAGAGAGTCTCCTATGGCATTTTAACATTTCCCAGATTCTGAGTAGAGGTAGACCTTATTAAAGTTCTACCTGATCACATTATTCTGAGTCACAACAACCTGTAGTGGTTGCAACATCTTGACTACGAGAATAGGACATTTTAATAGTTAAAATTTCATTTACTATATGAATCAATGGAGAACAAAAAGATAGGAATCAATGAGATGCCTAGATAAACATCGATCAAAAATATATGCTTCCAATCACCGAGAGCCATGTTAAGATCTTATTACAACAATTTAAGAGTAAAAGCATGACCTTATAATTCAACACAAAGACATGAATGAAAATATAACAAACATTGAATTCAAATTATTCACCAAACATATACAGAGTGAAGCATCTCCAAGTTTATTTTCATTGTGAAGGGAATTATTTTTGGCCAAAGTAATAAAATCCACACCGCATATAAAATGTAAAGAATCTCAGTATGTTTCTTGAAATATTAGATTAAGATCTATGAAGTTTCGACGTCAACCTCATTGATAAAATTGACTACTGCTAATTGAAACCTCAATAAAAAACGCACTTTCTTTGTTCATGTTTATGTTGCACACAAGATTAACATGTCAATTCCGAATTTTAAATTCGAGAACATATTGAATTCTGAAATCAATTTTACTTTAAAAGTAACTAGAAGGGAACACAACATTTGCATCCAAAGCAATATTAAAGGCCTTGATATCATTTTTCACATATTTCTCTGAATATTTTTCACTTTCCCATGCATGAATCATGCATCTACCAAATCCAAAATCTAAAATAAAAATAAAATGGACACATCATTTCATATATATGATGTTATAAAATAAGTTATCAAGATTAGCATGTCTCCTCTTAAATAGTATAAATTCCTTTGCAAGCTCTAGTACACTTCTAGTATGAGTTGGAGTATATAAAGCATAATTAGGCCTTAGCCATTTCAGAGTCTTAGAAAATAATCCATTTCAGAGTCTTAGAAAAATGAGAATAAGAATCCATTTCAAAGTCTTAGAAAAGAAGAAGAAATAAAATGAAAAAATGAAAAAATTGTGATGTAGATGAACCAGAATGCGATTCCCCTAGATCAGATGCCAGTTATAAAACACTAGACATACTTGAAAGAATTCCTCAAAAGAGGACCAGACTCTAAGCACTGGTGAATTTTTTTACAGCCTTAGTACCCTCATACACAACGTGCTTGGCTAGCTCCCCAAGAATTACAAGTTTTACAACTGTCTGGATCTCCCAGGAAGTAATAGTTGGCTTCTTGCTGTAGCGAGAGATTATTGATGCCTCGTTCTCCAATTTATCAAATAAATAATTGATAAATTGTTCATGATTCCCATGGCATTGCTGGAAATACCCATTTCTGGATGGACCTGCTTGACAACATTGAAGAACCTTTGAAAATTTCCGCTTCTTACTCTTTTTGTCTTCTTCCTTTATAGCTTATTCTTGGACTTCAAAGGCTTCTTTTCTCTTTAAGGGGATTTCTCTACCATGGGCTTTTTTCTATCCACCAACATCTTCTCTGCCTTCAGGGCCATTGATGTTACTATCTTGATTCAAACCTGAGACAACAAAAAATACTCGGGTGATGATATCATTGAAAAAGATAAGCGTCTATGGAAAATGAAAGCCCGAGGTGGTTTCATTATATAGGGAGTGGAGTTTCTTTCCTATTGGATGATTTGGATGATCTCCTGTGCCACAAATTGTTGATGTGAGCCAGATTTTAACTTTGGATTCAAAATTTGACTACAAATTATTGTTATCTTCATTATATTTATGCCGAAGGCATTTTCTCTATGGACTTTCAAGTCCAAACACTATTCACTGTAGCAAATGTGAGAGTGAAAAAATTTAGTCCTCCTCACACCTATTAAAATTTGACACGTGATTGGTTTTCAATGCTCCTTAGTATTCTTCTATTGCTACCGAATCTTCCCTTTGTAACGAGTATTCCAGCCATGTTTTCTTCCTCTTCGGAATATGATCTCTCATGTTGGATTCCATTGGATTTTATGACATGCTTGAGACAGAGGACAACAACTAGCCAGAAAATGAAAAGTCAACACTGAGCCATAACAATGAAAACTAGTTAGAACAAAAAAAACTTATGGAGCGCCATGATGACCTAAAAAATAGACTGAAAAATAGGCACAGAGGATTGAAGTCACTTGACTGTAAGGAGAGGATCGAGCAACAAAGCAAACAAAAGTAGAGACAATTGAACCTGTTATAGATCAAGATCGAGTTGGAGAACTAGTTATTCCCTTCCATTGAATGGAAAGAAAAGAGAAGCCAACCTAACCTCCATGTTCAACAACATTTGAATTCACCTTTTTCACATATAGTGGATATGCGAATTATATTGAAAACCTAAAACGTGAATTTTTTCTTTTGGATAGAGAAGTGGTATCTAACGAGTTGTATGATTTAAAGGATCCTTAAGAGGCAAGGTGGGATACAGACTGGAGAGAAAGCAAGAGAAATAATAGAAGCGCAAGGAAGATGGCTCTACGAAGATTCTCATGGCCACTTTTGGACAAGGTGGAGGAAACCACAGACATATTCGGCCTCAAGGTGGTTACCAACACGAGGGAAGTACTCATTGTTGGAATTTCTGATTTATTCCAAACAAACAGGGAGAAAAAAAGGTTCTCCTCTACAACACATAGGTTTTAAAAAAAATTGTTGAATGCTAGACAGAGATGGCATAAAAATTATTTTCATTAAATCGAAAACAATCCTATTACAAAATGTGTGTCTGACTGCTTCACACGCAGTGTTGTTCCAAAAAAAACTGCTCTCTATCTCTCTATTTTTCTTTTCTGTCTTTTTTGGGCTTTTTCACACTGCAATACTTTGATGTCTAACACACTTAATACACATTCAAATATGTTGTACTGCTCTCTGTATTTTTAATACACAGCCACACTCCTTCCTTTTAATGCGCACGACATTTTACATTATATATAAATATATATTATAAATATTCCATATTTATAATATATATACCAAACTTTAAAACAAAAAATAAAACTTATGTTGCGGCTGTTCTAAAAAAAACATAAACCAAAAGTTAAAAACAAATGTATTGCGGTAAATAAAGGTTTACCCAAAGTTAAAAGTTAAGTTAAATGAAAAAAAAAAAAAAAAAACTTTCCACGTTCCTTTATGCTTTCTGTGGGGTGCTTGGAGAGAATTCACTCCAGCTTTCTTACTCCCCCGGAATTCCTTTGGTGGGTCCACCGAGGAGAGTGATGTCACTTCCTCCGATGGGCGCCATTCCCTTTACTGCCCATGGTTTGTTGCTCCCGTGGAAAATTGCTGGCTACATGTTCAATACAGATGTGGTTGGTTCCGAATTTATTGTTGGTGGGTGAATTGTTAAGTGTGGAGGAGACTGGTTGTGTGAAGATCAAATGTGGAGATTTTTTGCTGATGACGTTGTCCTTTGAATTTCCATCAGTGTTTAAGTCTGTTGTCCTGCTACTATGTGCAGCAATTGGAATTAAATTCCAACACTCCCACTAATTTCAACTGCTGGACTTTCTTCCATGCCTAGACATTTTCTCAAGTAATTAAAACGTTTCTGCCCGAATGGCTTTGTCAATATGTCTGCAACCTACTCCTTTGTTCTGCAATGTTTTAAAATTATTTCTCCATTGTTCACTAGCTCCCTGATGTAGTGAAACTTGGCATATATGTGTTTAGTTCTTTTGTGAAACACAGAATTCTTTGACAATGCAATAGTTGAGCTATTGTCACAATAAATCACTGTCCCTTTTACCTATTCTTGGCATAAAATTCTCAACATTCTTCTCAGCCACGTTGCTTGAAACGTTGCTGCTGTAGCTGCCACATACTCTGCCTCTGCTGTAGATAATGCTACAATGGGTTGTTTCTTAGAAGCCCATGAAATTACTCCTGAAACCATATGAAAAACATAACCAGAAGTACTTTTCCTGTCATCAATACTTCCAGCGCCATCACTGTCAGTATAACCAATTAATTCTAAATTTTCTGAAGTAGTATACAAAATACCATACCTCTTAGTTCCCTTTACATACCTCAGAATTCTCTTTGCTGCTTGCCAATGTGCATCCTTTGGCCTCTATATAAATTTGGAAATCAAACTAACATCATGCATAATATCTGGCCTATTTTCAGTTAAATACATGAGGCTGCCAACTATGCTTTTATACAAACTAGGATCAAAATCCTTGCTGCTCTCATCTTTACTCAATTTCAATCCCATTACTGTGGGTGTTATTGCTGCCTTGCAATCCTGCATATTAAATCTTTCTAAAACTTGATTAACATACTTTTCTTCTGAGATAAAAATCCAATTTTCATTTTGTTCTACTTCTATTCCTAAGAAGTATCTCATCAATCCCATATCAGTCTTCTCAAATTCATCCTTAATGACTATTTTAAATTTTTCAATAAGGTAATTATCATTACCTGTGAATATCACATCATCAACATATAAAACCATAATAAACATATTACCATCCTTTTCTCTGATGTATAATGTGGGTTCTCCTTCACATTTCACAGAGCCATTCTCCAGTAGATAAGAATCTATCCTACTGTACCATGCTCTTGGTGCTTGCTTCAACCCATAAATATCTTTCTTGAATCTGAAAACTTTGTGCTCTTGTCCCTTTTTCTCATAGCCTAGAGGTTTTTCAACATAAACCTCTTCCATTAACACTCCATTTAAAAAATTTTATTTTACATCCATTTGGTAAACCTTCCATTTGTTTTGTGTTGCTATGGACAACACTTCTCTCACTATTTCCATTCTTGCAACAGGTGCAAAATTTTCCTCATAATATCTTCCATGTTGCTGCTTATAACCTTTGACAACAAGTCTTGCCTTGTGCCTTTCAATCTTACCTTCAACATTGCTTTTGTTCTTGTAGACCCATTTAACTCCAATGACTTCTTTCCCTTCCGAGAGATCTACCAATTCCCATGTTTTGTTCTTCTCTATTGCATTAATTTCTTCATCCATGGCTTCTATGCATTTTATATATTTTATAGCTTCCTCAAAATGAATAGGATCATCAACATGACAATACAAAGAAAATAAGGAATTCATACCTTCATTTTTTGTCTCTTGCTCATAAATTTCATTTAAATTTCTGAATCTTGTTCCTTTTTTATTTGATGTACTCGTGCTTGAAGTAGCACTCAAATGTACTCCATTTGGTGTGTTTGGAGAAGCACTTTAATTTCTTCTCAAAGGTGTTCTTACTTCTACTTGAGGTGTCCCTTGCTGTCCTTGTCTTGGTGGAGGTGGTTCTTCCGATGAAATATTATTTTCAGCCACATTTTCCTCATCTTCATCATGAGACAAACAACTTTTGACATTGACTGTTTTCTCAATGCTTCCATCCCATGCTTCCTCTTCAATGAATTGAACATCTCTACTTATAAAAAGTTTCTTTGTGGATAGGTTATACAATCTATATCCCTTAGAATATTCACAACATCCAAGGAAGATACACTTCTCCCCCTTACTATCGAACTTCTTCCTCAACTAATCTAGAATGTGTGCATAAGCCACACACCCAAAAACTCTCATGTTAGTGACTCCATATTTTTTGCCACTCCACACTTCTTCTGGAACTATGTTCATTACAGCTTTTGTTGGGAATCTATTTAAAATATAGACAACACAATTGTAGCTTCTGCCCAATACTCATTTGGCAAGTGTTTTTCCTTTAGCATACTTCTCACCATTTCCATTATGGTTCGATTCTTCCTTTCCGCAACACCATTTTGCTGCAATGTGTACCGAGTTGTAAATTTTTTGTGTATGTCATTTTCTCTACAAAAAAGTAGAAATTATTTTGAGATGTACTCACCTCCTCTATCAATTCTTAAGACTTTGATATTCTTCCCACTCTATTTCTCTACTAGAGCTTTAAAATGGAATTTTTTTCAAAGACTTCACTTTTATATTTCAAGAAATAAACCCATAATTTCCTTGTGAAATCATCAATGAAGGTCAGCATGTAATTTCTGCCTGAAACTGATGCTATTTGCATCGGCCCACATAAATCTGAATGAATAATTTCTAAGGGTGCTTTCGCCCTTATGCTCTTTCTTGATGGAAAGTTTTCTCTATGTTGTTTTCCCAAGATGCAACCTTCACATAGGCTATCTAGTTTCTCTATCAATGGTATTCCTCTTACCATTCCTTTCTGTGCATCAAATTCAGACCTCCGAAATTGAGATGTCCAAATCTCAAGTTCCATAACCAATTCTCATCTTTCATTTCCTTCTGAAAGACCTCTTGAGTTACAGCTGCTACATTCTTTCCTTTTCCCTTCAACTCAGTATTGAGCTTGAGAGGAAACATTCTATTGATGGTCATTCATATTTCAGAAATAATCTTCTTGCTTGGAGGTATATCCATTATTGTGCACACATAATTTTTAAAAACTACATTATAACCTTTGTTTATGAGCTGCCCAACGTCAAAATATTACACTTCAAGCCAGGAACATAATACACGTCTGGCACAAATTTCTGCTATCCATTTCTTGCATGGATACCAACTCTGCCTTTTCCTTTGACAGAAATCTTAGTATCAGTTCCTGTTGTTACTTCAGATTTAACTTCTTCATCAAGATTGACAAACATTTCTATGTTTCCAGTGATGTGATTACTACAGCCTGAATCTAAGAACCATAAATCATTCTGTCTATCTTGTGCTACATTACATGTTAACATCACATTCTTTGGGTTCTTTTTTTCTCTTGCTACATTAGCATTCTGCCTATTATTCATGTCATTTTGATTTTTCCTACACTCATTGGCATAGTTCCCATATTTTTTGCAATAATGACATTGGACATTGGATTTTTCATACCTTTGTCCTTAAGCATGTTGGTGTCCACCTTGTTGGCTGCTTCTTTGGTCGTGGCTTTGATTCTGACTATTGCTCCTTCCATGTGAATGTGAAGAGGTGTTTCTTCCTTCTCTGTTTTGGCTTCCGCCTCTTCCTCTTCCTCTGCCTTGACCTCTTCCTCTTCCAAAAGTCATCTGGGTCTTGAAGGCATGCTCTAGAGATGGGTTTATTGATCTTCCCAATCTCTGTTCATGATTCATCAGCAATGCATGAAGTCCATCTACTGTGAAATTTGAGAGATCCTTTGTCTCTTCAATAGTGGTTACAATAACATCAAAACTTGAGGGTAGGCTCTCAATAGTTTCTCCACAATCCTTCTTTCTTCAAGTGTCTCTCCATGAGACCTTATCTGATTGACCATCCCAATCACATGTGTGAAGAATGAATCTATATGATCAGACTCTTTCATACAGAGAGTTTCAAAATCTCTCCTCAGCATTTGTAGTTTTGTTGTCTTCACTTTCTCCATACCTTGATAGGCTATCTTAAGAGTATCCCATGCATCCTTGGATCTCCTAGCTGCTACTATCCTTGGAAACAAACTCTCATGTACTGCTTGACAGAGATATAAGAGGGCTTTAGAGTCCTTCTTTCTATTGCTCTTCAATAGATCCTTCTCTGCCCATGTTAAGGCATTATACTCTTGTTCATCAACTAATTCTTCAAAACTGTCTTCAAAAAATTCCCATAAGTCCTGGGAGGAAAACAAGGCTCTCATGGCAATGGTCCAATAATCATAGTTCTTCCCATTAAATTGGGGAAGCTGAGTATTTCCAATACTCATACTAGTGCTTGGTCTAGCCATTTCTTATAGACTAAACTATGAAATAAACTTGATTGTGTTTTTCAAACAAACTGTCTTTCCTTATTTAAAAGACAAAACTCTGTCTCTGAGAACTTCTCTTTTAAACAAAACAACAACTCTATTTTTTTTTAGAAATACCTGGACTATACTTTTGCTAGGCTTGCTGGAGTTCTACTGGTGAACTACTGCAAAAAATATTCCTTCTTCCTTCAGCTTCTTTGACACCTTCAAAGAGCCTAGATTGGCTTTGATACCATGTTGGAATTTCTTATTTATTCTAAACAAACAGGGAGAACAAAAGGTTCTCCTCTACAACACAAAGGTTTAAAAAAAAAAATTGCTGAATACTAGACAGAGATGGCATAAAAATGCTTTTCATTAAACATTAAAAATCCTATTACAAACTGATGTCTTTCCACTACTGGGAGATTACAAAATGTGTGTCTGACTGCTTCACATGCAATGCTATTCCAAAAAAGACTGTTATCTAACTCTTTTTTTTTATTTTCTATCTTTTTTGGGATTTTTCACACAACAATACTCTGCTGTCTAACACACTTAATACACAGTCAACTATGTTGTACTGCTCTCTATCTTTTTAATACACAGCCACACTCCTTCCTTTTAATGCGCACAACATTTTACATTATATATAAATATATATTATAAATATTCCATATTTATAATATATATGCCAAATTAAAAAAAAAAAACATAAAACTTATGTTGCGACCGTTCTAAAAAAAACACAAACCAAAAGTTAAAAACAAATGTACTGTGGTAAATAAAGGTTTACCCAAAGTTAAAAGTTAAATTAAATCAAAACAAAAAAAAAAACTTTCCACGTTCCTTTATGCTTTCTGTGGGGTGCTTGGAGAGCATTCACTCCAGCTTTCTTACTCCCCCAGAATTCCTTTGGTGGTTCCACTGAGGAGAGTGATGTCACTTCCTTTGGTGGGTGCCATTCCCTTTACTGCTCGTGGTTTTTTTCTCCCTTGGAACATTGTTGGATACGTGTTCAATACATATGTGGTTGGTTCCAAGTTTATTGCTGGTGGGTGAATCGTTAAGTGTGGAGGAGATTGGTTGCGTGAAGATCAAATGTGGATATTTGTTGCTGCAGCCATTGTCCATTGAATTTCCATCAGCGTTTAAGTCTCCTGCCTTGCTGCTGTGTGCAGTAGTTGGAATTAAATTCCAACACTCATTTCTATCTACCAAAAATCCCTCAAAAAAATCAAGATAATTCCAGAGAATGTCCTCTATAGGAAGCATGTGGAGGCCTTCACCAAACACTGTATGCAAGTCTGCCAGGAAGAAGAAGATTGGGAGACAATCGAGAAATGGATCACCTGTGGATATGTATGTCGAGGATCTCATCAAGGAGATCAAGAGTGAGCTCCAACTAATCCCCAAGGTGGCAAGTAAACTCCCCTCTAGGGCCTTTTTAAATTGAAACCTATGATAAGAGTTTCGAGCTTTTTACCTATCATTTTATTCATTCTCCAAATTGCAAAAAATGGGCCAAAGAGTGAATTGTGGACCTGTTTGAAACAACCATCTCATTTACCCATCAACATAGAGGTGCAAAAAAAATTATGCATTTTTGAAGCCAAGGATAGGAAATCATTTACAATGTGATGTTAAAAACTGATTTCATTTTGTCTTTTTACTGAGTTCTTAATATATTGGATAACAAAACAATCTCACGGTAAGAGTCTCTATCTTCTTCGTAACACTAGGTAGTTCCTCTACATAGGAAGAATAAGGAAATCAAGAGAATTTTGACAAGCCTTAATTCAATGTGTTTTACTAATTAGTGTAAGGTGGAGGCCAAGTGTTGGCGAAATTTATGGATTTAGATACTGAGTTTGAGGACAAGCCCGCCCCAAGCCACTCTAGACAAAAAAGAGACTCTATGAAAAAGATTATTTCACCATATAGCCATCTCCATAGAGAAATTATCTATGACTGTCCCAACCCAATAGCAGTCATCTTAGATTAATTCTTATGCATTATATCCCCACTTGCATATGAGTAAAAAAAGTAGGGGAAAAAGGTCAGATATAAGCGATTTCCATTGTGGAGCAGGAAAACCTTTCCTGAAACTGGTCATGGCTGGGTGGGAAAAATGGAAGCATCAAGGCACGATGACGAGTGAGAGGGAGGGTAACCGAACCATTTGGGAATTCTAGAGGAGGGTTTGGTCAACCTCAAGCAAAACCTACATCCCTGCATCAATCAGATCATGCCCAATTTCACTTATGCTTGCTAAACAATCCATTAATAGTGTTATGATGCAATAGAATGACAAAGATTATACTGATCAAAAGTACACTTGATGCAGGTTAAATAGTGATTCAACAAAGTCAAAATAGAATTATTTTAACACCTCTATTGAAGATATAATTCTCACTCGACATATACAATGAGGAGGCACTCTCGTTTTTGGCTTGATTTGTTTTGTTTGAGAAAGGGTACCCTGTACAACATTCAGTCAAAGCATTATAAATAGGGATTTTGTAATGAATAAGTCAGTAGAGATTAGTAAGGAAAACATGTATGTATACTTAAGCGCCAAAATAGCTACGTAGTTACTCAATTTTGAATTTCAAACCTACGTGGAACATTTCCCTGTTTTCTCTGTTGATGTTTCTCCCTGCCATTGTCACGTTCTACCACGTAAACAAATCTCAAATACCATTGAATTCAAGGCCTCCTATCATCATCAACTACGAACAAATATTTGTTAAATAAAATACTGTCCACAATGAAGATAGAAAATTAAGAGTGATGAGCCTACCAACAACCATATTTCATAGATTGGCTTCTCATCATTTACATATATGCTCCTCACATTATTTCAACAAAGCTTGCACTAAGAATTACCACCCACCACACCACATTAGTCACTACAATTTTTTCAAATCAAAATTAATTGAAGGCGTATTGAGAGATGAGGCATTGGGTTTATGGAAATATCATTTCATGGTTTGGTACTGTTGTAGCATAATTTGACTCAGCTAAAAGTCAAGAGAGGTTCTGAGAAATTCAAGGTTGTTGAGGAACAATTGTTAGAATTCCAAGAAGACCTGTAATATGTGTTGGTGTCTGAGTGTGAATAAACTATTCAACCCTTTTTCGACATTAATTTATCAATCTAGGTGCGTACATTATTTCAAGGTAACACGCAAGGTATATTCATTAGAAATGGCACAATCCAATATTAATCGTAGATTTAACAACTAAAATAACAAGAATGACTATGACAGTAATTAAAGATAAATTGAAAAGTTACAAAAGAATTCGTAACAAGTGAAGAAACATACCATAACAACAGTTAAAAATACTCAATATAAATGTGAAAACAACACATAGAAATAACGCATCACCTGATCAAAAGATTGGGCCCAAATCTTTGACCAGGGTTGCGATAGATTCACAACTTACATGTAGAACATAAAATTAGCTTGCATTCAATTAATTAATAGTATTCTGTTAGAAACATGATCTCTTGCACGCTAACCCAATTCACAACCCTCATACCCTTATTATACAATTGTTTAGCAAGTCGTCAAGTCCCAATTTTTACAGCTAAAATCTACAAATATACAATTTTTAGAAGGACCAAACTAGTTGCGGAGAGAAAACCAAGAAAGGTCTGAAATAGATCTAGAGTAGGTTTGGAATCTGTTATTCTATTATAGCGATATTAAAATGGCACTGCGAACTTGTAGTTGCTCTTGTGACTTGCAGATGCGACCCTTTGACTTCCAGATCTACGGCAATGAAAGAATTAGTACTCGCGTAGGCAAAATCCCCATGACTATTATTTCATTAATTAAACATTCCAGATAAGACAATGGAAGGGGGTTTACCTTGTGCATTTAGAGAATTTAAGGAATATTAATGATAAAAATAAGTGAAAGAGTGGGTGAAAATGGAAGAGAAAATTATGCAGATTTAGCACCCAACATCTCCCCCCAACTGGTCTATCTACATGTCCTCATGCAACTCGTCATATTTTCAGGTCTGGGTTGGGCTGACTATGCTTGGCATGAAACTAAGCGAGGTCATATTCTTCAGCCATCTCTGTTTCAGGGGGTTTATACCCCTCTACCAGGATGATATCCTTCCACCAATATTCACTTAAAGTGTATGCTGGAGTATAATGATCTATTGGCAACCAAATGAGGGGGAACTGAAACCATATCCCCATATGCCGAACCCCACAAGTTTGAATACATGCAACAAAACGTGACACTCTTTTTAATTCCCGTGCAAAATTGGGTGCTCCAAATGGTTCCTAGTTTCTGATAGCTGATGACGACAACATCCATCCCCTTTGACAACTATCAAGAGCTTCAGTATGAAAACCAACTACCTGCCTAACACAGAGGTTAGGACACCACTTCTGTGTTGCCAACATATGTTCCTTATGTCCCTGAATCTGTAAAAGGGTAGTGTGCTTGTTATAAATACTCACTGCCTGACCATGCTCCCTCCTTATCATGAGTGGCTTTGTACCTTGATTTTCTTGAAAAGTATCAATGACCTTCCTCCATTTAACCTAGTTGATAGTGGAGGAGGTGAAGGCTCTTAGGTGAATATCCCCAACATATGGAACAAGATTGAAGGTCCGATCATCCTTCAAGAAATAATTATGTATGTGAAGTTCACACATCAAGTGCTAACCCACCACATCATGGATTTTAAAAATACTAAGGAACTGTATTGGATCCTCAATCTCATGGTTGATTTCCTTATAAATACTTTCCAGGTAGAAGAAAAGAAACTGATCATGAAGAAAAAAATCATAACTATGGGCAGGAGGTCTACAGGTCATTACCTGTTGTGCCAAGGTAAACACCTTTATTTATCTGCTTTCAGCACTTGTACCTGTTCCTCTAAGTCCTCCATATTACCTTGTTGTTTTTCTTTCCTCTGTCATGCTCTGTCTAACTGCTCTATATACCCATTAATAATCCCAGCGGCCTTGTCACACCTCCCTTTTCTATACCAAAAGAAGATAAACAACTATTTTTTTTTTTTACATTTATTTATTCTTTCATTGGTCAAAAACCCATGCACTTTAAACAAGACTAACACTATATATGTTAAACATTAACGAGAGGCCTTTATACTTTCTCAATTTCCCTATGGCTAAATCTTTGGGGTAATTCCGCCATACAATGGCCCTCAGAATTATTTAATTAAATTTACACCCCATTATATGGTTCTCTTTATACCACCCATTCACCATATATATATAAATTTGTATACACCTTAATACTTACGTTAGAGATGATGGTTTTGAAATGTTAGTACTTCACATTATATGGGTATAACAATCGAATCGATTGCCAACATAAATGCGACCCCCTATCACACGATACTTCATGTGGTCCACTCATATGCCTCGATCGCTGGTTATTTCATACGAATATACGCCGTCTATTCTTCAGGACATAGTCCTTTCTCATTAAATAGATGGGAAAAATGTTTTCGTTATAACCACTATTGTACTCAACGCGGTTTCCATGGACATCTGGCTTACACGTAACTGATACAATTTATTTCCATATACGTTTTTAATGTTCACTGTCACTTCTGATTTTATCAACTCTCGGGTCCGCGAGGTTATAATTACTCGCTTGGCATTTAACTCTGGTTTACCAGTCTTAGCTACGCAAGCGGGTACTATGTTGCTCAGCTACCATTACTATACGATCCCTCTCGGGATTCTTCTTGTCCTTGTTACTGATTGAGTTTTCCCATGTCTCCATGACTCGTTTTCACCCATAATCCATCTTACACGTGGACGGTCCTCAATATCTGAAACTAGGGTTTTTTGTTCATTTATTATCTCCGATTATTCCTCCTCCTGTTTCATTTTACCATGCCGCTCCGCGTTCAAATTTCGTTATCCCACCTTGGATCATTCCGAGAGTGTTACAGCCGAGGTGTATGTCTATTTCATTTCTTATCGCTTTACTAATTGCAGTCGTGTAGAAGGCCACGCTTGCTCAAGACACATTGGGTTAAATCCGGATTTCCCAGCGAATCCAATTGTGGAGATAAGTAATATAGGTATCGTTCCTATTTTTCCTCCAACTTCAATATTTCAGTGTCGGCATTTTCTAACGAGCAATAGGTCTAGTTATACCGCTTATCTAGACTTCTTACCAGTTTCGTTGTTGTTTTCCTGTAGGGAATTTAGTTAAAACAATTGCATTAGTTTCATTTTATGTTTAGCTGATGATGTACAGGCTTCTGGAATCGTTATGCGTGGACGGGTCGTATTTTGGCAAGATAAATTCCAGAATTGTTGTCCAGGTTTGATTCGCTACCCTAACCCTGGTAAACCTTAATGGTATCCTCTTTACAAGAAAATCGACTAATCGTTCCACTATGTTTTGTTTCAGGAAGTTATCCCGTTTTATTAATCAGGTATACGATTTTCACCTTCGTTGAATTTCAGGAGCTCATTCTGTATAAGAACGTTATTATTGCCATATAATATTCTCTAATGTGCATTGTTATGTTCGTTGCAGGTATAATGGCCTTCATTCGAACAAAATTTGTTTCCAGATAATCTCCTGTGTTTCTGGCAAGTTCGGTCGACTTAAATTTCTATTCCTCGTCTTTTGTACAGGTTCTACTCAGTTCCCCAAATCGCTTACTCGGGGTTTCTTGCTACATGTTCCAGTTTTCACCTCAGTTGTGATCTGCGTAATTGTAGAAAGTCCTTATTTTTCATTCTATTCTCTATTACGGCTACGACCCTCTAATTTGTATAAGGAAATTTTTGTAAAAACCTTGATTCATTCCCGAACCAGAGTATCTGAACAAAATCGAGGCTTATAATTATTAAATTTACTAATATGCAGTAAGGGATGGCGGAGTAGGTATCTACGAATCCGCCATTAAAATGTCTTTATTATTTGGGACGCCTTGATTGTCATGATTATGCGGGCTTTTTATATATTTTTTTATAAGAATTGGTACCATGGATAATCGATAGGGAACACATATAATTTCGCCTATTACCCAGTTACTATTTAAGCTCTACCATGATTGTTGTTTTCTATTCAGACTTGGATGGTTTTTAAATATTGAAATATGACTATACGTTTTTTCGATAAAGGATAGTTTTATTTGTTTTATATTAGTTATACATATCTTTCAATTCCGGTCCACTTTATAGTATTCAATGACTGTCAGTTCTGCACAGTTCTCTATTCCTTAATGCCGATGTAATATATAAATAATCATATTTCAGTAAGATATGTTGGTATCCTAGTGGTCGTGTAGGAACTAGTTTATAAAATTGTAACATTCTTCAACAGACTTCTTTTTATTAACAATAGCCAATTTGAAATTTGTTTGTTTTTTTTGACGTGGTATACAGAACAGAAATTCTCACTAAAATTTCCCTGAACTCAGGTTAACTACCATACAAATAAATTATAATACTTTTCAGTTCCTTTATCTAGGTTGCATCTAAAGGATTTCTGTCAACGGGCTGGTCTTTTTTTTTCTTCTGTTGCAGAACTGTTAAATGAACTATGAAATTTATTTAGAATATAGTTTATGTCTCAAAAATCAATTGCAGTCCATGTAACAGTGCATACATTGCTATTTTAAGATATAATATAGAACATCTTACTCTACTTTCTCCAATGTATGTGTATAATAGAATTCGTTTTATAACTCACAAGTAGGTTAAAGCTAAATTTGAGCTTTTCCTATAACAAATTTCATACTTACAGGTCCTCAGATCTAACCTACAAATTATTTGAAAGTTATTAGAGGAATTCTTCTTGTAGTACCATTTCATGCTTATGAATTCATATTAATAGATCAGAAGTAGATTAAAATTAAACTATCAGTAGATAACTATGTATTCACAGATTTAAACCATCCTTTGGTTTAGAATTTCTGTTGAATTCTACTCTACAGATTTTTGTTTTCTACAACCATACACAGTTAAGAAGGTGAATGCCTTATGATTAACTCTGTTAAATGTAGCAATTATAATTGCACTATATAGTCAACTTTTATATGTAGCCAATTCATACCATATAACACAAACATATCAAAAAAAATTTAAGCACATACCATGCACACAGTAGACCAACCTCCCAACCTTAGAGTCCTTTTTGTCTCCCAGAACTCACCCCCGAGCAGAGATCACCTCCTAGAATAGATCAACCCCTGATCTGTTTAGGAGCAGCTTATTTAAGCTATGGTTCCCCAAAGCATGTTTCTAATTCTGCGTCTAGAATAGCAGGATGCTTTTCTTCCTATTTTCCTAGGCTTCCCATTTTAGGGACTCTTTTAAGCTGTTTTATGCTTTTCCTTAGCTTTTCCAACTTTTTTCCTCTTCCCAACTACTTTCCTCATCATTGGGGAAATTTAGATTCTTCCTCAAAATCTAAATTATAAATAATTTCTTTCAAGGATTTTTGAAAGATTGTGGGGAATTTGTTGCCTTATCCATCCTCATGAATTTAGCAAGTGATCTCAACATCTCATTTTGGTCCATCTGTACACAATCATTTTATTCATTTCCTCAAATTAAATATTTAATTACATTCACAAAATACTTATCCTTTGGGGTCCACTCCCCTTAGGATTTAAGTTCAAATGTCTAGCTTTTAAATTCAAACACATAAATTGGGGGTGTTACATATTCCCCCTCTGAAATTAAACACCGTCCTCGGTGTTGTTATTCAACTACCAGAGTTCATTTTTTTCAAACAAAAATGGATATCTTTCCATAATTTTAGCTTCTCTTTCCCAGGTAGCTTCTTCAGTAGTAAAGTGCTTCCACTGCACTTTTACTCTAGATACTGTTCTGTTTCTCAATTCAATTTCTTCCTGCTCCAATATTTGAAGCGATTCTGGTAGAAACTCCCCTTCTGGTTCCACCTGTACAACATTCCAATCAACTATGTGAGAAGCATCATGCACATATATTTTTAATAACGAAACATGAAATACATCATGAACTCTAACATGGGGTGGTAAGGCCAGCTTGTAAGCCACTGGTCCCACCCTTTCTAATACTTCAAAAGGACCACAATATCTAGGAGCTAGTTTTGCATAGCTCCCTACATAAAGAGTGCTCTTTTTAGGTTTTATACGCAAGTACACATGTTCTCCCACTTTAAATTCTCGGTGTACTCTTTTCTTATCAGCATAACTTTTTTGGTGATCTTGTGTTGTCTTGATGTTTCTTTGTATTTGTTTAACAATTCTTTCCATCTCTTGTAAAGCATTTGGTCCCAACTGTAGTTTATCTTCTGGCTCGCTCCAGCTCAAAGGAGTCCGACACTTTCTTCCATAGAGTGCCTCAAACGGACTCATTTTTATGGAGGATTGATAGCTGTTATTATAGGCAAATTCAGCTAGATGCAAGTAGTCTTCCCATTTTGAAGGCCTATCCATTACATACATTCTAAGCATATCCTCCAAAATCTGATTAGTTCTCTCTGTTTGGCCATCTATCTGAGGGTGGTAAGCAGTACTAAAATTCAGTTTAGTACCCATCCCTCCAAATAGCCCTTTCCAAAAAGCTGCTGTAAACTTAGCATCCCAGTCTGAAACAATGAATTTTGGAACCCCATGTAATCTTACTATTTCTTTTAAAAACACTTCTGCTACTTGGGCTGTCCCAAAAGTAGACTTAACAGGTATGAAGTGGGCAGCTTTAGTTAAGGTGTCTACTACCACCATGACTGAATCATGTTGGTATTTGGTTTTGGGTAATCCTGTTATGAAATCTATGGAAACTGTGTCCCATTTCCATTCTGCAATTGGTAAAGGGTTTAAAAGACCAGCAGGATGTTGATGTTCAACTCTGACTAGTTTACATTCCATGCATCTGCTTAAATATTCTGCTACATCTCTCTTCATTCCTGGCCAAAACAATTTCTTTTTCAGGGCTGTTAACATTTTCTGATATCCTGGATGTCCTGCATATGGCTGTTTGTGATATTCATCCAGAATTTCCCTTTTTAAGGAATCTACATTGGGAATATACAACCTGTTTTTATAACAGATCAACCCTTCTTGGTTTTGAGTGAAATCAGTTTTCTCCTTTTTCTATAGTTTTACCAAGAGTGTTTCATAGTTTGGATCTTGATTTGTTGCTTTCTCACCAACTCTTCCACTTCGATCTGGGCACTACTTCCAATGTTGTTTATATTCTGACAAGCATTCCTGCTTAATGCATCAGCAACTTTATTTTCTTTTCCTTTGATATGTTTTATGTCCATATCAAATTCACTTAAAAAGGACAGCCATCTGGCTTGTCTTGCATTCAGATCAGTTTGGGAAAATAAATATTTGAGACTAATATGATCAGTCATCAATGTAAACTTTTTCCCAAGAAGATAGTGCCGCCACATTTTCAAAGCATGGATAACAACTGCTAATTCCAAATCATAGGTACTATAATTCTGTTCATGTATTTTCAGTTTCCTAGATTCATATGCAATAACTGAATTTTCCTGCAAAAGAACTCCTCCCAACCGCTCTCTGCAGGCATCCGTACACACGACAAATTCTTTTTCAGGATCCGCAATCTTCTGTATAGGGGCTGAAGTAAGTTTTTGTTTTAATTTCTCGAAATTGTTTTGACATTTTTCAATGCACGCGAACTTGACACCCTTTCTTTGCAATGAGGTGATGGGATGTGCTATAGCAGAAAATATCTCCACAAATCTGTGATAATAGCCTGCAATCCCCATAAATGACCTTACTGCTGAAACATCAGTTGGGACTAGCCATTCTTTAATGGCTTTTATCTTTTCAGGGTCAACAGCAAGGCCTTTTTCAGAAATAATATGACCCAGATATTGAATTTTATCTTTATAAAATTCACATTTGCTGAACTTGGCATATAGCTGGTTTTCTTTTAGAGTTTGTAACACTATCCTCAAGTGTTCTCTATGTTCATCCTAATTTTTGGAGTAGACTAAAATATCATCTATAAACACAAGAAAAAAATTATCCAAATACTTATTCAACACACTGTTCATCAGACACATAAATGTGGCAGGAGCATTTGTCAAACCGAAAGGTAGGACTACAAATTCGTAGTGTCCATACCTGGTTCGGAAAGCTATTTTGCTGATGTCTTCTTCCTTGATTCTGAGCTGGTGATAACCAGTTCTTAAGTCAATCTTCGAAAAGACTAAAGCTCCTCTCACTTGATCAAAAAGATCATCAATTCTAGGTAAAGGGTATCTATTCTTAATGGTCAACTTGTTCAGTTGGCGATAATCAATGCACATCCTAAAAGTTCCATCTTTCTTTTTCACAAATAAGATCGGTGCTCCCTAAGGAGACACACTCAGTCTGATATAACCTTTATCTAGCAATTCTTGCAATTGCATTTTCAGTTCCATAAGTTCAGGGGGAATCATTCGATAAGGGGCTCAGGAAACAGGTGTTGCTCCTGGCACTAAATCGATGGAAAAATCAATTTCTCTTTTGGGGGGAAGATGAGGAATCTCATCTGGGAAGACCTCCTTAAACTCTTTTACCACCGGTAACTCATCTAGCAGATTTTCTCCAGTTTTCTGCTCCACTTCCTTCACATGTACTGCATAAAATTGATATCCTTTTCTGGCTGTTCGTTTTAATTGCAGTGCTGATATTTGTCTTACTGAAATGGATTTTGGTTTTCCTTTGAGAGTAAAAGGTTTCCCTTCTTCATCCACACAATGCAGGGTTTTATCCCAGCAGTTCATCAAGGCTTTCTTCTTTTCCAGCCAGTCCATTCCTATCAGCAAGTCATAAGAACCTAGAGGCAGTATGTTCAGATTTACTTCTGTTTGAATATCATTTAATTTGATTTCTGTTCTGGGTAATTTACGTGTTACCTTTCTCTTAGTTCTAGTGGCCAGCTATACCAACCATTACTGCTGAAATTTTTCAGGTTTAAGATTACATTGTTCTACAATTTTTGGACTACTGTAACTCAAAGAGGCACCTGGATCAATCAAAACTGTAACAGTTTGGTCTAAAATCTTACCTTCCATCTCAACCATGGTAGCTTGATGTTCTGCTTGCCGGTTCTCTAGGGCTGCACTGATAGTGGGTATGCTTCATGCCATGTCATTTACTGTGGTTGCTTCTCGATCTCTCATAACCATCTGAATATTTCTGTGGGGACAATCCCTCAACAGATGGGGTTCTCCGCATCCCCAACATTTCAAGGGTTCCTTCATTTTGACAGTGCCTTCTTTCTTATTGTCTCCATCCATTTTTCTTGAAGCAACCTGTGACTGAGCAGTTTGACTTTCTCTAGCTTTATTAAATTTCTTTCGCTGGTGGTCCCTACCAAATTTCTTCAAATAAGCTGGTTTCTGTTTCTTCCCTTTGAATTCTCTCTTTTTGTTCCAAATTTTTCCCTGTTCTGTTTTGCTTCTGAACTGCTGGTAGCATAATCTAGCTTTTCGAACAGCTTCGTCCATGGTTTTTGGGTTGTCAAACTCAATCTTCTCCTTATACACAGTAGGAAAACAATTCAGAAACCTTTGCACCTTTGCCTTTTCTTCCCTTATGTAAGGCACATATCTCAACAGGTTTGTAAATTTCGTAACAAATTCATCAATAGTGAGCTGCCCCAGTCTAAGTTCATGAAATTCCTTGGCTTTATCATCATAGTAACGTTCATTTAGATAGCGATTTTTGAACTTAACTTAGAAATCCTCCCAAGTAACTGTCTTTTCCTCAATAGTATGAACCATTTTCGTCTCCTCCCACCACAAGGTAGCTTTACCTTGTAGCTGGTAAACAGCTAATTTGGCCTTCAAATTGCTTTCATATTCATAGACCTGGAAATATTTAATCATATTGAGCAACCAGGCTTCATCATCTTCCTCCTTCTCCCCATCATAGGAGGGAGGTTTGATTTTTCGGAATTCCCCTTTTAATTCCTTTTTCTGTTTAGACTGATGCCTAGTAGCATCATCGTCATCAGATTCATCAATCTTCCTCTTTCCAGAACCTTCGCCTTCTTGGCTGTTCCGTGAAGCTAGTTCTCTGATGAGCTTTTCATGCTCCTTACTAACTGATGACAACCTGTCATTCTGGCTTCTCAGTTCAGCCAATTCTCGTTGCAACCTGTGCAACATAGCCATCACCGAAGCGTTGGGATCTGGTGTACCAAACTCATCCCGCAGATCCACATAAATTTCTTCACCTTCATCCATTTCAGCACCACTGTACACACTCATAACACAGGTCAGCAAGATTTTAAAAGAAAATTTTCCACCATACTCATTTATACAAGAAACACTCGGCAATAGTGAGCACAATAACAATAGCCCAGTTTTATAACTTGGGCTCTGATACCATTTGTCACACCTCCCTTTTCTATACCAAAAGAAGATAAACAACTATTTTTTTTTTTACATTTATTTATTCTTTCATTGGTCAAAAACCCATGCACTTTAAACAAGACTAACACTATATATGTTAAACATTAACAAGAGGCCTTTATACTTTCTCAATTTCCCTATGGCTAGATATTTGGGTTAATTCCGCCATACAATGGCCCTCAGAATTATTTAATTAAATTTACACCCCATTATATGGTTCTCTTTATACCACCCATTCACCATATATATATATATATTTGTATACACCTTAATACTTACATTAGAGATGAAGGTTTTGAAATGTTAGTACTTCACATTATATGGGTATAACAATCGAATCGATTGCCAACATAAATACGACCCCCTATCACACGATACTTCATGTGGTCCACTCGTATGCCTCGATCGCTGGTTATTTCATACGAATATACGCCGTCTATTCTTCAGGACATAGTCCTTTCTCATTAAATAGATGGGAAAAATGTTTTCATTATAACCACTATTTTACTCAACGCGGTTTCCATGGACATCTGGCTTACACGTAACTGATACAATTTATTTCCATATACGTTTTTAATGTTTGCGGTCACTTCTGATTTTATCAACTCTCAGGTCCACGAGGTTATAATTACTCGTTTGGCATTTAACTCTGGTTTACCAGTCTTAGCTACGCAAGCAAGTACTATGTTGCTCAGCTACCATTACTATATGATCCCTCTCGGGATTCTTCTTGTCCTTGTTACTGATTGAGTTTTCCCGCGTCTCCATGACTCGTTTTCACCCATAATCCATCTTACACGTGGAAGGTCATCAATATCTGAAACTAGGGTTTGTTGTTCGTTTATTATCTCCGATTATTCCTCCTCCTGTTTCATTTTACCATGCCGCTCCGCGTTCGAATTTCGTTATCCCACCTTGGATCATTCCGAGAGTCTTATAGCCGAGGTGTATGTCTATTTCATTTCTTATCGCTTTACTAATTGCAGTCGTGTAGAAGGCCACGCTTGCTCAAGACACATTGGGTTAAATCCGGATTTTCGAGCGAATCCAATTGTGGAGATAGGTAATATAGGTATCGTTCCTATTTTTCCTCCAACTTCAATATTTCAGTGTCGGCATTTTTTAACGAGCAATAGGTCTAGTTATACCGCTTATCTAGACTTCTTACCAGTTTCGTTGTTGTTTTCCTGTAGGGAATTTAGTTAAAACAATTGGATTAGTTTCATTTTATGTTTAGCTGATGATGTACAGGCTTCCGGAATTGTTATGCGTGGACAGGTCGTATTTTGGCAAGATAAATTCCAGAATTGTTGTCCAGGTTTGATTCGCTACCCTAACCCTGGTAAAACTTAATGGTATCCTCTTTACAAGCAAATCGACTAATCGTTCCACTACGTTTTGTTTCAGGAAGTTATCCCGTTTTATTAATCAGGTATACGATTTTCACCTTCGTTGAATTTCAGGAGCTCGTTCTGTATAAGAACGTTATTATTGCCATATAATATTCCTCTAATGTGCATTGTTATGTTCGTTGCAGGTATAATGGCCTTCATTCGAACGAAATTTGTTTCCAGATAATCTCCTGCATTTCTGGCAAGTTCGGTCGACTTAAATTGCTATTCCTCGTCTTTTGTACAGGTTCTACTCAGTTCCCCAAATCGCTTACTCGGGGTTTCTTGCTACGTGTTCCAGTTTTCACCTCAGTTGTGATCTGCGTAATTGTAGAAAGTCCTTATTTTTCGTTCTATTCTCTATTACGGCTACGGCCCTCTAATTTTTATAAGGACATTTTTGTAAAAACCTTGATTCATTCCCGAACCAGAGTATCTGAACAAAATCGAGGCTTATAATTATTAAATTTACTAATATGCAGTAAGGGATGGCGGAGTAGGTATCTACGAATCCGCCATTAAAATGTCTTTATTATTTGGGACGCCTTGACTGTCATGATTATGCGGGCTTTTTATATATTTGTTGATAAGAATTGGTACCATGGATAATCGATAGGGAACCCATATAATTTCGCCTATTACCCAGTTAATATTTAAGCTCTACCATGATTGTTGTTTTCTATTCAGACTTGGATGGTTTTTAAATATTGAAATATGACTATACGTTTTTTCGATAGAGGATAGTTTTATTTGTTTTATATTAGTTATACATATATTTCAATTCCAGTCCACTTTATAGTATTCAATGACTGTCAGTTCCGCACAGTTCTCTTTTCCTTAATGCCGATGTAATATATACATAATCATCTGTCGGTAAGATATGTTGGTATCCTAGTGGTCGTGTAGGAACTAGTTTATAAAATTGTAACATTCTTCAACAGACTTCTTTTTATTAACAATAGCCAATTTGAAATTTGTTTGTTTTTTTTGACGTGGTATACAGAACAGAAATTCTCGCTAAAATTTCCCTGAACTCAGGTTAACTACCATACAAATAAATTATAATACTTTTTAGTTCCTTTATCTAGGTTGCATCTAAAGGGTTTCTGTCAACGGGCTGGTCTTTTTTTTTCTTCTGTTGCAGAACTGTTAAATGAACTATGAAATTTATTTAGAATATAGTTTCTGTCTCAAAAATCAATTGCAGTCCATGTAACAGTGCATACATTGCTATTTTAAGATATAATATAGAACATCTTACTCTACTTTCTCCAATGTATGTGTATAATAGAATTCGTTTTATAACTCACAAGTAGGTTAAAGCTAAATTTGATCTTTTCCTATAACAAATTTCATACTTACAGGTCCTCAGATCTAACCTACAAATTATTTGAAAGTTATTAGAGGAATTCTTCTTGTAGTACCATTTCATGCTTATGAATGCATCTTAATAGATCAAAAGTAGATTAAAATTAAACTATCAGTAGAGAACTATGTATTCACAGATTTAAACCATCCTTTGGTTTAGAATTTCTGTTGAATTCTACTCTACAGATTTTTGTTTTCTACAACCATACACAGTTAAGAAGGTGAATGCCTTATGATTAACTCTGTTAAGTGTAGCAATTATAATTGCACTATATAGTCAACTTTTATATGTAGCCAATTCATACCATATAACACAAACATATCAAAAAAAAATTAAACACATACCATGCACACAGTAGACCAACCTCCCAACCTTAGAGTCCTTTTTGTCTCCCAGAACTCACCCCCGAGCAGAGATCACCTCCTAGAACAGATCAACCCCTGATCTGTTTAGGAGCAGCTTATTTAAGCTATGGTTCCCCAAAGCATGTTTCTACTTCTACGTCCAGAATAGGAGGATGCTTTTCTTCCTGTTTGCCTAGGCTTCCCATTTTAGGGACTCTTTTAAGCTGTTTTATGCTTTTCTTCACCTTTTCCAGCTTTTTTCCTCTTCCCAACTACTTTCCTCATCATTGGGGAAATTTAGATTCTTCCTCAAAATCTAAATTAGAAATAATTTCTTTCAAGGATTTTTGAAAGATTGTGGGGAATTTGTTGCCGTATCCATCCTCATGAATTTAGCAAGTGATCTCAACATCTAATTTTGGTCCATCTGTACACAATAATTTTATTCATTTCCTCAAATTAAATAGTTAATTACATTCACAAAATACTTATCCTTTGGGGTCCACTCCCCTTAGGATTTAAGTTCAAATGTCTAGCTTTGAAATTCAAACACATAAATTGGGGGTGTTACAGGCCTACTCCCGGACCCTCTTCATCTCCTTCCTATGTTCATTTGTAGCAGATTTCCATTTCTGAATTTCGGTAGCCAGGAAGAATTATCAAGCTTCAAACAGATGTTCAATAGGTCCGGTCCACATGGAAGTAGAGGAAACCTTGACCTTGGGTTTCACAACCTTCCATTTATATTTTTTTAAATTTTTTCTTCAATCAAGATAATTTCTTTGTCATTTTTCGAACTTCCTCCTTCAGTCACATAGTCTTGTTAAACTGAAGTTGATACCTTCTTTTGAGAGGTGGTCTCTTGTTTTCACATTGTTCTATCCATTCTTTCTTAGCAGTGAATTTGTCTCCCAACCTTGTAGCAGGTTTAGAAGGTGGTGGGCCACTATTAATGGCATCAACTAGCTTTTCTACTAGGTTTTCTTTACTTGGTTCCCTTTCTTCAGGAGCACTCTCCTCTTCTGCTTTCCTTAATTCAGGAAATTTTGTCACCCAATCAATGCCTTCGTCGACCACTCTCTGCTCCAATTCTTCTATAAAATTCCCTTCTTCATTTTGAGCTTCATGATGCCCCTACCGAGAATTAGTAAGTGATAGACCGGAAATGGCCATACCCTTCCTTGAATCAACAAAATTTAGTATTGGAGGGACGACAATCTCTTTTATTAAATTTTGGGAGAAAAAAACCCCCTTGCTCTTCTTGGCATCATATTCTGAAAAGGAGAATGGATTTTACCTGATCTATGTTAGTCTTTTCTGCCACCTCTGATTCCTTTTCTCCATCACCTTCATTTCTTAATTGGGCCGAGCCTCCTTCATGCATTGCTTCTTTGTCTGCGGTCAACACTAGTTCTTGTGGAGCAGTGTCAACCTCGAGGGTCATTCCTTCCACATTTTCCTGTCCTGACTAAGTAGGTGGTGGTTCTTTTGTGACACACCTACCTATTTCAATATCCAAATCCGTTTGGGAAAGTGATGATGTTTCTTGCATAACAAAATCACTTGCTAGCCCTCTGACTAGTATTCCTTCTCCCCGTGCTTCATTAATGAAAGTCGATTTCTGTGGGACAGTATCAAATTCATCCCCTATCTCCATGATTCCTTCATCAATAGGTTCCATGGGTGAGGCTGGTTCTTGTGTGACAGCCTTGACTGTATCACAAATTGTTTCTTCCATTTCCATTTCTTCCGGTTCTTCCTCTTCTTCATCCATTTCCTCTGGCTCTTCCTCTTCTGCTAAATTAACCAGAGGTGTTGTTTCTTCCTCTATTTCCTTTAGATCTTCTTCTTCTACTAAATCAACTGGAGGTAAAATCTCTTCTTCCATTTCCTCCGGCTCTTCCTCTTCTATTGAATTAATCAGAGGTGTTGGTTCTTCCTCCATTTCCTCCGACACTTTCTCTTCTGCTAAATTAATTATAGGTGTTGGTTCTTCTTCCCTTTCCTCTGGCTCTTCCTCCTCTGCTAAGTTAGCTGGAGGTGCTAATTCTTCCTCCTTAGCAACGATGATAGCTGCTACTTCCTCTTCCGATAGTTTGCATAACTCTACCCAAGGAAATTGGAATCGGGCCATTGCATGCATAACCAACAAACGCACCAGTCCATGATTGGTGAGGACTGCCAGCACTTGGCTCGAACGCCGAGCTTACTATGCCATGAGTTGGAGATGTTTCAATAAAAAGAAAGGCATGTTTAAAGAGTGAACCTGTTCTTGTGGGAATCAAATATGGGCCAGGATTTTGAAATGGTACCTGAACAAAGTTGTAGACTGTCCTTCGTAGGTTATATATTTCATCACAAAGCTTGCTACCTCATTCCATGGATACAGTAAAAATTTACATTCATACCCTCTCCCATACTGGACAATGCTTTCTCCTACCTGTAAAAATAGTTCAGGAAACTCCGGTAGGGGAATCCTGTGAGAAAACCATTGTTTTCCTTGCCATGTTAGCCCACTAACTTCTACAATGGATTCTTCTATGATAGGAATTTGTACTCCTCTGACCTAAGAGTGATTCCTTTGTCAAATCCTTGCAATCTATTAAAATAGAGATCCCATATTTCCTTGACAAAAACTTGCCACAAATTTGCATTGCTATGAACAAAAATTATATCTTCAGGTTCATGCCACACAGCCAGTCTGCCCATCCTGTAGAGATTGTAAGAACACTCTGGATGCAGCAGACCATCCGAAGGAGTGACGTCTACCAATTTCGACAAAAACAACATTTTGAAAAATGAAATGGAATAACGGTAAATACAGCAGGTGATTTCTTGGGAAACGAAGAAAATCATGGTGGATTATGGTAAGTGAGATGAACGATATGGTAATTATTTAGCATGAGTTGGAAAGGACTGATCGGTTGGAAACATGTGCATGTTGCTAATCCCAATACATGTTAATGATTATATGAAATACGATGAAGTTCATGGAGCGTACCAACAACACGAGGTTTTAATAATGATTTTGAAATAATCACTGGTGTGGTTTAAATATGCCATCATTTAGTTATGATAACACCCCCTCAACTTTAAAATAGCCATCCATGATGTCAATGTCTTGTCCATGGAATATTCAATTAAATCCATAAGAGTCAAATGGAGACATACCTGGTGACCTACATTAGGGAAGTGACAATTGACAGAATAATGGTAGAATAATGATGAAGTAACGACGTTGATGGAGTAACAGTACCAACAGAGTAATAGTGTTGGTGGAGTAACAACTTCAAGGAGTAGCAGCATCGTAGAGTAGCTACATCTGAGGAGTAACAACATCCCGAGTAGGAGCATCCAAGGAATAACAAAAACCAAGGAGTAAGAACATCATGAAGTAGAAGCATCTAAGGAGTAACAGTGTCATGAGTAGCAACATCTAGAGTAACAACATCCAAGGAATAAAAACAACCAAAGAGTAACAACATCACGGATTAGTAGCATCTGAGGAGTAACAACATCTCGAGTAACAGCTTCCAAGGAGTAACAACATCACAAAGTAGCAGCATCCGAGGAGTAACATCATTATGAGTAGTAGCATCCGAAGTAAAAACACCTAAGGATTAACAACATATGATACTTAGAATATTTTTGGGAGTACCAATAGTAGCGGAATAACAACATCCGATACTTAGGAAATTTCCAAATCCGCAGCATTGCACCTTAGTAGTAGCTCCTGCAAAAAGACAATAAGTAAATAGTAACAATATTTAGTATATATATATATATATATATATATATATATATATATATATATATATATATATATATATATATATATATTACTATTATTATTTAGAACAAGGATGCAAAGAGGGAATTCTGTGCACTGACAACCTTTAGACCAAATTTCTCGGAGAGATGTTTAATGAAGGCATCCTTAGAGGCTAGACGATGGTACAGTCTTAGGCGATGTCGATTTGCTATGAAAGAAGCACATGTATCATCAATTGTGACCAGTCCGACTGTTCCATTATCAAATACAACATCCAATTCGTAAGGCCCCATCTAGTGAGTGAAAATATTTCCTTTAAAATCCTTAAAATGGGAGTCATAAAGTAATGCCAAATATCCCCGATGAAACACCTTGATTTTGATAAAATTATCATGCCATTTCATCCTCTGATACTGAATAGTAGTAGTCCTCTGGAAAACCATTGAACGGATTTCATCTAATTCATTAAGCTGATCTAGCTAGTGTTTTTGGGCATCTGACATGTCAAACCCTACTTCAAGAGATGTTATGAGCGTGCTGATCTCAAATTCTATTGGGAAAAATGGGGATTTCCCATAAACCAAATCAAATGGTGAAAACCTAGTTGTGTTCCACCATGTTGTTCTGTATGCCCAGAGAGCTTCAGGTAGCTTTTGAGCCCAATCTCGATGATGGTGTGCCATAGTCTTTGTTAAGATGTTTTAAAATACCTTGTTTGTGATTTCCACTTGTCCATTTTTCTGGGGGTGGTATGGAGATGTCACCCTATGCTTGACCTCATATTTTTGCATAAGCTTTGCTATCATGCGTGACATGAATTTTGCTCCTCCATCTAAAAAAATCTCCCGTGAAGTACCGTAATGAGTAGAAATCTCTTCAAATAGAAAATATGAAACCACCTATTATGTTGCTTTTGCAACAGCTTTGGCTTCTACCCACTTAGTCACATAATCGGTGCAGCCAAGAATCTGAACCTTTTGCTGGGAAGGTGGGTTGAAAGGTCCAAAAAAATCGATATCCCACTTCTCAAAAGGCTCGAGGACTACCTGGGGCTGTAAAGGCATTTCATCAGATCGACCAGGCTGCCCTATGCACTGGCAACTATTGCACCTTCAGACATAATTTCATGCATCTAGGAAGATAGAAGGAAAATAATATCCCATCTGTAACACGTTATGGGTTATTTTATCTTCAAAATTCCCTCCATAAGGGCCATCATGGGAAGCCTTCGACACTTCGTAGATATCATCCTCAGGTACACAATGCTGAACCTGCTGATTGACTCCTGTATGAAAAAGGTATTCTACCATCCAGGAATATCGGGAAATATGGTGAATAATTATTCATTGTTCCCTATATGAAAAATGACGGGGCACCTTCCCTGTAGCAAGATAGTTAGAAATATCTATATACCACAAAGGATTATTAGAAATTGAGAAAAAATGCTCATCTAGAAAAATATCTTCTGTGGGCGTGCCTTCATTATTATTATCCATTTTGGATATAAAATTAGCATCTACATTATCCTTTCTTGGTTTATCTACTATTGTAATATCAAATTCTTGAAGTAATAGTAGCCATCTTGTAATACGCCCAGGAGTGATAGGTCTATTCATCAAATAACTTATTGTTGCGTGATCAATATGTACAAAAGTAGGATACCCGATGATATAGTGTCAGAACTTGTTGATAGCATATATGACAGCCAGGAATTCTTTTTTAGTCACCATGTAATTTAACTCAGAAGAAGTCAAATTCTTTTTGATGTAGTAAACTGCATACGGTGTCTTTCCTACTTGCTATCATAAGACTGATCCTATTGGTGTTTGAGAGGAATCAACATGTACATGAAATAGTAATTCCCAATCAGGTCCTCAAAGGATTGGAGATTTGCAAACTAGTCCCTTCATCTTCACAAAAGTTTCTTCACAGTCCTCCATCCACAAAAATTATGCATCTTTTGTTAGCAACTGAAAAAGTGGGGTGATATTTTAGCAAAATTTTCTATAAAGCGTCTATAATAACCAGCACAATCAATAAATCTATGTACCTATTTGGGTGTCTTAGGTACGGGGAAGTGCAGTATTGCCTCTACTTTGGTAAGATCAACTCGAATTCCAACAGCCGAGAGAAAATGTCCCAATACTATCCCTTCTCCCCTCATCATGTGACGTATAATTTTACTCAAAGACACATGGGTCTATTTACATATTTCTAGTAATTTTTCTAGATTCACCAATCCTTCTTCAAATGAATTCCCATATGGAGTAAAATCATCCATATATATTTCAACACTGTCATCAACTAAATCAGAAAAACATTCCCAGAATTTCCCTCTAGAATGTCACGGGTGCATTACACAGACCAAATAGGAGAACCTTGTATGAAAAGGTCCCCCATGGGCATGTAAATGTTGTATTATCTTGGTCCTCTAGGTCTATCTAGATTTTATTATACCTGCTAAACCCGTCTAGGAAGGAGAAAAAATTCTTCCCAGCTAGGGTGTCCAGGAATTAGTCAATGAATGGCAAAGGGAAATGGTATTTTTGAGTTGCTTTGTTTAGTTCCATATAGTCCATGCAGATCTACCATTTACCATTATTTTTTGGAATGATAACTAGCGGGGACACCCATTGGCTATTCGAAATCAGGTAAATAAATCCTACATCCAATAATTTCTAAAGTTCATCCTTGACAATGTTCATTAGAGCAGGATTCATTCTCCATTGGGGGTGTCTCATAGGATGAGAATCTTCCTTAATGTAAATATGATGAGTACATAAAATAGTAGGAATCCCCTCCATGTCGGTATAATCCCAGGCAAAGGCTTCCTTATGGTTTTGAAGAACATTTAGGAGCTGTTTTATCTAGGAATATGACAGATTCGGGTTGATTATCAGTCTTTTTCCTGGTTTGATTTCAATAGGAATACTATCATGGGTTGAATTTGTAGGGATGTCCTCAATTTCATCTTCTAGTTCAATACTTTCCTGCATTTTAGATCTCATGAAATATTCTAAAATCTGACGAGTCAAATAAAAAACAGAATAGGGATCATTAATAAAAGTGTTAATGGTATCATCCTCAGTTTCTATTTTGAATTGAAGGGCTTGCCCAATGGTAAGGACTGGTCTAATTTCTTCATTTTTAGGTTTGGATTCTTCCACTGGTAGAGGGTTTTTCTTGGCTAAAGGTTTCTCTAATGGACTTGGTTCTGCAGGAGGATAGAGAGTGAGGTTATTTGTAACCATCCCATTTGGTATAACCATATTTCCAGATCGACACCAAATATATGCATCTGCGGTTGTGAGCCAAGGTCTTCCAAAAATCAAGGGATGACCACCGGCTGGGGATCATGTTTGTAATACAAGGAGGTCCACGGGATAGTTCCATTAGTCCACCGAAATAGTAACGTCTTCCAACTTCCCTACTAGTTTAATTGTAGACTTATCTGCTAATTCCAAGACAATAGGGGTCAACTTAATGTTTCTAAGATCCAATTCATTCATTGTTTCAAACGTAATGACATTTATGGCAACACCCAAATATACCAGTAAATTTGGGATTACAACCCCATTAATTTGTATCGTTAGAATTGGATTCGTTGGGTCCCCATATTTTACAGGCATGGATTTTCCTAGCATGATTTTAGACAATCTTCCCATCACATGGATGGTCAGCGGATCCCTTGATTTCTTTCCAGGTTTCTTAGAGTATTATTCTTTGAGATTTTTTGCATATATAGGTACGTCCCTCATAGCTTGGAGCAGGGGAATTTTAGCGAAAATATTTTTTAATTCTCCTAGAAAATTAATTCTTCTTGAGGGCTCTATTTACTCAGGGTCAATCTTTCAGGATATGGCGGATTAACTCTATGTCCCTAGTTAATAGTAGGTTGGGGAGATGTTGGATTTATAATGTTTTGGTATGGTTTATCACTAGATGTATTTGGTTCTGGTTCCATAAATTCATTGCCAACTTGTTCAATGATAATAGGTGAAGTTGGAGCATTCATTACTCACCTGGATCATAATTTTATTTCATTAAGCCCTGCGGTAGAAATGATATATGATGGAAGGTTGAGAGTGTCGCTTTTTTAACCCCTTTATTTTTATGATTCGGGTTGGGTTGGATTGGAAGTTGAGTTCTAAGGGTTGGATTACCTAAAGGTACATTGGAAGGCAAATGAAGTTGTTGTTGTGGCATTGACTGGGGAAACTGTCCAGTAGGAGAGGGTCCATGGTAGTTCTGAGCCCATGAAGGGTTTGAACTAGTCTGGGGAAACCATTTTTGCTAGGGTGGACATTGATATTGAGACCACATTTGTGAAAAAGGTACAGACTAGGGGCCCATATTAAAATTATTAAAATACTAAGACGGGTCCTGAGGCATACCTGGATTCATATTTGATGGTCGGGGCAGCCATGGCTTCTTTGGTCCAATGAAATACAATTGATCCACCATGCTCTCTTCACTTGCTCACAAGGGCATGAGCTAGTCACATGGGCTTGTTCGAAAATTGCACAAGCTTCAACTGTGTTCAATGGGCATTCCTTCAGTGGATGTTTCTTTATGCACCAAGGGCAGAATATAGCCATAGTCTTTTCCAACTCCATTTGCTTCTACTTCGCTTGCAAGGTGTCCATCTGGGCAGATAATATACTTAGGATATCATTCCTCAGGTTATCCAGTAGATTTCTGATTTCTGCCTTTGTGACCCCTCCACTAGAATTTTTTGATGATTGAATTCCTTATCCATTTCTGCAGCCCCTCGTGAACATTGGATGCATAACCCACAGATAGTGTCGAAGTGGTCCTTCGATATGTCCCCCTTCCCTACTATGTTTAAAATTTGCAAATAATCTTCTCTAAGTGTCCAGAGAAGGATGACCTTCAGAATATCTTTGTCCAAGTCACTATGGCTTGACCTCTGCAGTATGTATTTAAATCGTTCCACACAATCTTCCATATTCTCATCTTCTTTCTGCACAAACTTAAAAATATCCTCGATGTCATGAGATTTACAGTAATCCTGTTATTTCTCCAAAAATATTTCCCTCATCGCATCCCATGAGGAGATAGTCTTTCCTCCTAAACCCATGAACCATCGCAGGGTTGTCCCCTTTAAATTAGCAGGAAATATCTTTAATTTATGAGCATCAACGATATTGTCGTACCCCCGACAAATAATATCAAATTCAAAGAGGAATGTATCGGGGTCCTCATTGGAAAGCCCATGAAAATTAGGCAAAGATATTAAAGGGATGGGCTTCATTGGTGCATCACCTGTGATGTTCCCAATTGGGAAATCAATAGAGGAATTTGTTGGTGCCATAAATATCCTCCAATAATCACTTGGGATTTCAAATGGTTCTACAACTGATATTTTGGGGGATTCAATTGCAGGAGGTTTCACAACACTCCCTCAGTCTCTTGGCGACGCAAACTCCTTCAGAAGTTCTTCTTCCACATTGGAATTGCGCAATTCCTCCGATCCCTTTCTTGCAATTTATTCTCCTTCTGACGAAAACAAGGGTTTTCCTTCTACTTATACTTTATTTACTTCTCCTTCTACCATTGAAAGGGTCTTCTCTGGTACCGTGGATGGTGCTAGCTACACAACCGACTGCCCCTTGGACTTCATCTGAATCCTTACCCTGACAGCAGCATGAGAATATGGTTCTGATTCAGCCTTTGTGATGATCTCTTGGATATAAGTATTCCTTCCCATATCCATTCCTTACTTTAGGGGTCTTCCTCTGCCCCTCTTATTCGAATATTTATTCATACAATTGGTGAGAATAAATCATTAAAATAACAGCAGTGCTTAGGACCTAGAGCAGGACAAATAATTTCCTCCCAAGGATGAGAGATTCGACTTAAGAAGAATATCAAAAAAACTTAAAATAAATGAAAGCTGGGTATCAACAGAATTTTTTTTTTTTTTTGAAAGTTAAGGTTCATGACGTGAAGTAGGATAATCAAATAGCTTTCTCAGGATGAGAAATTGGCCCCTAAGAAAAAAATCAGAACATAAGAAAACATAACACTACGTTCAAGACTTAGAGCAAGGTAACAAATTCCTTCCCTAAGACAAGAGATTGATCTCTAGGAAAAAAATTAGAAAAAAAAAAATATAACAGTACGCTCAAGACTTAGAGCAGGGAAACAAATTCCTTCCTTAAGACGAGAGATTGATCTCTAGGAAAACAATCAGAAAGCAAAAAAAAAAAAACAGAACACTAAGCTCAGGACTTAGTGGAGGGTAAAAAATTCCTTCCCTAAGATGAGAGATTGATGTTTGGGTCAATTATGGATCATGTTCCTGCACCTTGTTAGCCTCCCCTGACAACGGTGCCAAAATGTTGGTGTCCGAGTGTGAATAAACTATTCAACCCTTTTTCCACATTAATTTATCAATCTGGGTGTGTACATTATTTCAAGGTAATGTGCAAGCTATATACAGGAGAAATGGCACAATCCAATATTAATCATAGATTTAACAAATAAAATAACAAGAACCACTATGACAGTAATTAAAGATAAATTGAAAAGTTACAAAATAATTTGCAGCAGTTGAAGAAACATACCATAACAAAAGTTAAAAATACTCAACAGAAATGTGAAAACAACACACATAAATAACACAACACCTAATCAGAAGAGTGGGGCCAACTCTCTGACCAGGGCTGCGATAGATTCACAACATAAATGTAGAACAAAAAATTGCCTTGAATTCAATTAATTAACAGTCTTTTGTTACAAACTTGATCTCTTGCACGCTAACCCGATTCACAGCCCTGAGGCCATTCTTATACAATTGTTCAAAAAATTGTCTTCCGAATTTTAACAACTAATATCTAAAAATATACAATTGTTATAACGACCAAACTAGTTGCCGAGAGAAAACCAAGAAAGGTATGATATAGATATAGAGTAGGTTTGAAATCTATTATGATGTTAGAACGATATCAAAATGATGCTGTGAACTTGGAGTTTCTCCTTTGACTTGCAGATGTGACCCTTTGACTACCAGATCTGCGGCAATGACAGAATTAGTACTCGCGTAGGAAAAATCCCCATGACTATTATTTCATTAATTAAAAATTCTAGATAAGACAATGGAAGGGGGTTTACCTTGTGCGTTTAGAGAATTTAACGAATATTAATGATACAAAGAAGTGAAAGAGTGAGTGAAAATGGAAGAGAAAAGTATGCATATTTGGTACTCAATAATATGCTTGAAATGATAACCACAATCTCAACGAGGATTCATCATCACATGTGCACTGGAGCCAAAATCAGGGAAGAAGCAAATTTGGCAGTGTAATTGAAGCCAAAGGAGAAGCAAAGAAGAAAAGTTTGCAGCAAAGGTCAAGTCGGCCTTATTCACATGCAGAGCAGTTCAAGCCTCGGGCCGATCGACGCATTCAGAACATTGCACACAAGTCAGGGTCGAGTTGTGCAAATATACGTGCAAAAAAACATTCGGAGGCTTAATCACAATCGCATGTGGAAGCCCTGCCCACATATTGCAAATCGCAATCGCAAATCTCAGGAGGAATGGCACTAAGGAATATGTTATACAGGCCGAAATTCAAAGTGTGACACGAGGGCCGGACACGATGCAACTCAAAACTATGATTTAATATATTCTAATCACATATCGCACATCACAAGATCAGGAGGAATGTCCCTAAAGAGTATGTTATAAAGGTCGAAATGAAAAGTGCGACAAGGTTTCATATCGCCGCTTATGATTTGCGATCGTCCCCACCTCCACTTCGCACATCACCCCTACCTTTATCGCACATCGCACATCACAAGATTAGGAGGAATGACACTAAGAAATATGTTATACAGGCCGAAATGTGAAATTTGATATGAGGGTCAGATGTGATGTAGTTTGGAGCTCGATCTAAAGTATTTAAAGTCCAGTCGTGGGACCCTCTCGCATATCGCACATCACAAGCTTAGGAGGAATGGCACTAAGGAATATGTTATACAAGATGAAATGTGAAATGCGATATGAGGGCTAGACGCGATGCAACTCAGAGTTAAATTGCAAGGGATTTCAAATCCGGAACTATGGTCCTTTCCTTTGATAAATCGAATTGGAGGTAAGAGGAAGCTTATAACGGAGCAGCATGGAAAGTCGAAATGTGATGGAAAGGTAGACGTGATACCATTCAAAGGTTAATTTAAATTTATTTAAAGTCCAGGATTATTTTTAGCCCAGTTGTTTTATGAAGAAATGTGAACGCGGGCAGTGGACTCGGGTAAGTGATTCAATGTAGAGCAAAGGAGAAGAGAAGACATAACGCTAGAGGCATGAGTACAAGAGGTAGATTCGGGCAAGAGGATACATGATATCATCGTTTGAAACACAGAGGCATAGGCAGAGTCGGGCAAAGGGAGCACATGGTGGCACTGTTTGAAACACAACATCTAGTTCAAGTCAGGAAAAGAGAGTTATTGCAGAACTATTTGAATACCACATTAGAAACAGAAATGACATGACAGCAAGTAGAAAAGAAAAATATATAACTTTGGAAGAAATGTAAGGCAAGGATGTCCGATCTGTCAGGGAGAGACATCAACAATTCAGGGAGATGCATCAGGAACAAATCAAATCCAGCAAAAAAAATAATATTTCAAGTTTTAATTTGTTTTCTTTGTTTGTTAAGATCGAAGATGTAGTGATGCCCTCAATTGAAATGTAATAAGTAGTTTTAACAGTTAGGTAGTAAAATTAGTTTCAAGAATTTCTAACAGTTACGAACTATTTTTAATGTATTTAAGAAAGATAGAAAGAAATAAGAAGGGTTCTGAATTTCAGACCTCTGGAAGACTAAAACTTTGGTACTTACTTTTCTGAGGAATTAATGAAAGAATCATCAAGTTTCCTGCAATTGTTGATGGTGATTCATTTTTCCTGTTCCATTTTCCGTTCCTTCTTCTTGGAATGAAGTGAAGTAAATTAGTTTCCGGTCTCTTAATTACATATGTGAGTAAGAGTTAAATAACCTTAATTTTCACTCCTTCAATCCAACTCCTCTCCCTTCGTAAATTATCTCTAGAACTTAAAAGTAATATATTTTGTGTTTACAACATATTATTTTGATTTTCCTCTTTCCATAAACTCATTCTGAAATTTAAAGTGATATATTCTGTGTTACAACATATCATTTTGAGTTTCTTCTACAGTTCTTCTTTTCCATTCAGATATTAGTAGTTAATCACATTGTAGAGTCTTTCATTATACCAGATTATTAAGGGTTTTAAATAATTAGTTTCCAAAGGGATTGAAGGAAGACCACCTGAAATAATTACTTTTGTGACGCATTTTAAAAAAAATGTCTTAAACATTGATTCCTTTCTAGAGCCAAGGAATTGTCTCTTAAGATACAACATTTTCTGGCGTCGTTGCCGGGGACGAAGAGACGAAGTTTATTTTCCATGGGTTCTTAACATTATTTCCTCTGGTTGTTCAATGAGGATAAAATATTTGGCTGTGTTTGTTATTCTCATAATTTTGGCTCATAAAAGGCCTCACACGAGGTCGAATACCTCACATCAGAAGGTCCTTGCTTTTTCATAACCTGAAATATTGGCTTCTAAAAGGGTTCAGAAACCCAAAACACCCTCAACACCTAGTCCTACACTGTCTTCCCCTGACAGTAGTTCTAGTAATCCTTTGTTTGAAGATATCTCTAAAGTACTTCCTTTCTTGGAACAATATTCACCTTTCACACCAATTTATTTTCAAGAACCTAAGTTGGAAGAAAACTCCTTTGATTCTGTTTCTTTTACTTTTACTCAGGCTCAACAAACTCCAGTTGTTGGTCCCTCTGCCATTTTCCATAACCCCACTCCCATATTATTTTTACCTCCACCTCCGTTCATTTTCACAACAGGTTCATCGACTGCATCTAACCAAGGAACAGTCAATCAAGGTGCAAGCATGGCAGCACCAACCTTTTTGTTGAACAGATATGCTCCACTTAACCATCTGCAATGAGTGAATGTGATGCCTCAAGAGTATCTTAAATTACTCCCACGTTTTACTGGAGAATATGAAATAACTGTAGAAAAAAACTTGCCCGTGTTTTTTAAATTCTCTAAAAATCTAAATGTAGAACATATTGATGTTGTAATGAGGCTTTTTGTTCAACCTCTGGATGGAGAGGCTATAAATTGGTTTAAGGGATTTCCAAATGATTCTATTAATACATGGGAAGAACTAGAAAATCAATTCACTCATAGATGGGGTGAAAAAAGGGGTCATGGATATTCACTAACATAATTCAATGCAATCAAAAGAAAACCATATGAGAATATATCAGATTTTATTTAAAGATTCAATAAATTGTATAACAGTTTTCATGTAGAAATGAAGCCCCCTCCTTTTGGAGAAAAGGTGGTTTTTTCTAGAGCTTTTGAAGCTGATTTTAGTTTCACACTTAGAGAAAATATATCCCCTACTCTAGAGCAGATACAGATAGGTGTGTTATAAATTGAAGGTAATATGACTGCAGTTGGGGAGGAGGAAGGGAAACAACTAGTCCAAGAGAAGGGGAAAGCAAAAGAAGAATCATCACAAGATCAAAGAATTGAATATATGATGAAGGTGATAAAAAATTTGTCAAATAAGCTAGTTAAGATGGAATTGGAAAGTAAAAACTCCTGAAGACAGGTATAACACAACAGAGGAGGATTTAATCCTCAATTCAGAAAAAAACCCTTGCAAATTTTGCAGAGAGAAATAAGAGATCAATATCATGTCCAAGCACCATTGTATATAGAAGCAGCACCCAGAGAGTTAGTAGAAGATGACCAAAAGGAAGCTGAAGATCAAATATCTTCTATGTACACAATAGAAGAGGATGAAGAGGAATATTGTGAGGGAGAATATGTTGAAGCTGAAGTATCTTTTGATCAAGATGAAATGGATGCATATTGTAGGAAATTCACAAATTTCATGCAATATGAGTTACATAAAAAGTATGATTTAAGGTCTACAAAGAGATCTAGAGTGTAGGATAATGAAGGTGCACAACAAGATTATATTCCTCCTCCAATGATGACTCCACAATGAAAGGACCTTGTAAAACAAGTCAGTAAGTGGGAGCAACCTGTAAATTCAGTAAATAGAACAGATGTGCAACAGGGTGAACCTTCCCAGAGCAAATCAATTGATACTAATATTTTGGAGAGAGTTTTTCCTGTACCCGAACAAGCAGTAAATTCTAGAAAGAGCGTAGAAGAACCTAAAAATAATGTTAAACAAGCTCTTGCTTTCAGTTTGACAAAAGAGTTGGAGAAGGTAAAAATTCAGGTACCTCTTCTAGAATTAGCTAAATTACCAGTCTACAAGAAATAAATTTCAGGATTTATTAATCTCAAACTGATTGAAGATATAAGAGACACTGTGAACTTACAAGAAGAGAAGCCAGTGGTCACCTTTGGTACTCATGTAGAAGAAGTATATCCTTCTATTCCACCATTCTATATTTCTTTGTTGCTTCACGGTTTTACTCTCCATAATTGTATGTTGGACTCAGGAGAATCCTATAATCTCATGCCATTGTCTGTAATGAAGGAAATAAACTTGCATATTACAAAATATTATAGGGATCTGTATTCATTTGATTCCAAAAGGGAGAAATGTGTTGGGTTAATTAGCACAAATTCCAGCAAAGAGAATAGTTCTGAATGTAGTGGTTGCTGACATTCTAGCCAGGTTTGGAATGCTCCTGTTAAGATCTTGGGGAGAAAATTTGGGAGGTGTTTCAAAACTGGATTTCAATTATGAAATCATTCATGTTTTTAATGTGGAATAAAGGATATTTTACAGGGAAACAAGGTTCGTGAATACCACTACAAAGAAACATGCAGGAAATTCCCTTATTTATAGTCAAGAAACAAAAGATCTTTCATGTTTCATGCTGCATGAAGATGAATAATTTGCTAAAGACACAGGGAAGAAACCCTCTTCAGCAGTTTTAAATAATGAACTTCACTCAAAAAATATTTGGAAATTATACTTTGATGGTGCCTACTCCAAGGAAGGCACGGGAGTTGGATTCTTGTTGATATCGCCAGAAGCATTTAATTTTCAGTTTCTTCTGAGCGAGGAGAATATATTGGAAGATTATTTAGAAATTGTAGCTAGCACCTTCAAGCCACCTATGAATCCAAGGTTAAGGTATGTTCAAAAATTTGTATCTGAAAAGCTTTCATGGTACCTCCCTATTGTGATCTTCAAATTTCAACAGTATGGAGGCATCAGGTCTATCATACAGATGTTGGATTGGTTCCATTGGAAGGTTGAATCCACCTGATTAAGTTCAGACATGAATATATATATAGGCATTGTGCATAAATAAGCTCAGAAGTTGAGAATTTTTAGTTATAGTATTTCTAGTTTGATATTTTCAATTTAAGAATAAAGGAAGAATTTCAAAGCGTAGAAGGTTTTGGGAGGATTTCATACTGGATTAACTCCCATTTGGGATTGACCCCATGCCGAATAACGAATACTGATCTACAAGCTCTCTTTGAATCCATGCCCAATAAAGGCTAATGATATACAAGTTCTCAAAACTTTTCTACCAAAGTGTTGTCTCCAATTGGAGCTAGATGTTGTAGCTTAATTTGACTTAGCTAAAAGTCAAGAAAGGTTTTCAGAAATTCAAGGTTTTTAAGGAACAGTTGTTAAAATTCCAAGAAGACTTGTAATATTCTTTAAAGGATAACCACACGCTCAATGAGGATTCATCATCACATGTGCATTGGAACCAAAATCAGGGAAGAAACAACATTAGAAGTGTAATCTAAGCCAGAGGAGTAGCAAAGAAGATAAGAATGCAGCAAAGGTAAAGTCAGACTTATTCCCGTGTGGAGAAGTTCAATAATTGGGTTGATTGATGCGTTTAGAACATTGCACATAGGTCAGGGTTGAGTCATGAAAATATACGTGCAGAATAGTGTTCGGAGGCTTAATCACAATCACATTTGGAAGGCATATCCGCATATCACAAAGCTTAGGAGGAATGGCACTAAGGAATATGTTATACAAGCTGAAATTCTAAGTGTGACATGAGGACCAAATGTGATGCAGCTCAGAACTATGATTTAATATTTTCCAATCACACATCGCACATCACAAGCTCAGGAGGAATGGCACTAAGGAGTATGTTATAAAGGCCAAAATGTGAAGTGTGACAAGGTTTCATATCGCTGCTTGCCATTTGCGATTGGCCCCATCTCCACTTGCCACGTCACCCATACCTTTATCGCACATCTCACATTGGAAGCTCAGGAGGAATGACGCTAAGGAATATGTTATACAGGCCGAAATGCAAAATGTGATACGAGGGCCGAATGCGATGTAGTTCAAAGCTCAATATAAAGTATTTAAAGTCTGTCTGTGGGACCCTCTCTCATATCGCACATTGCACATCGCAAGCTTAGGAGGAACAATGCTAAGGAATATGTTATACAAGCCAAAATGTGAAATGGAATACGAGGGTCGGATGCAGTGCAACTTAGAGTTAAATTGCAAAGAATTTCAAATACGGAAGTAAGGGCCTTTCCCTTGATAAATCGCATCAGGGGTAAGAGGAGGCTTATAATAGAGAAGCATGGAAAGTTGAAATGTGATGGAAAGGCAGACATGATCCCATTCAAAGGTTAATTTAAATTTATTTAAAGTCTAGGATTATTTGTAGTTGATTTTTTTTATGAAGAAACGTGAACGCGGGTAGTGGATTCGGGTAAGTTATCCAACGCAGAGCGAAGGAGAAGAGAATAAGGAACGCTGCAAGCATGAGAAGAAGAGGCAGAGTCAGGTATGAGGAGACATGATAACATCATTTAAAACGTAGAGGCATAGGCAGAGTCGGGAAAAGGGAGCACATGGTGGCACGGTTGGAAATGCAAAAACTCGGTCAAGTCGGGCAAAGATGCGTTCTTGCAGAATTGTTCGAATACCACATCAAAAATAAAAATGACATGACAGCAAGCAGAAAATACAAATATTGAACTCTGGAAGAAATGCAGGGCAAGGATGTAAGATATGTCAAGGAGAGACATCAACACTTCACAGAGACACATCAACAACAAATCAAATCCAGCAAAAACAATAATATTTCAAGTTTTAATTTGTTTTCTTTGTTTGTCAAGATCGAAGCTATAGTAATGCCCTCAATTGCAAGGTAATAAGTAGTTTTAACAGTTTAGGTAGTCGAATTAGTTTCAAGAAGTTTTAGCAGTTACAAACTGTTTTTTATGTATTTAAGCAAGATAGAAAGAAACAAGAAGGGTTCCGAGTTTGGTACCTCTGAAAGACTAAAAGTTTGGTACTTACTTTTCTAAGCAATTAATGAAAGAAGCATCAATTTTCCTACAACTGTTGATGGTGATTCATTTTTCCTCTGCCATTTTGTGTTCCTTCTTCCTGGAATGAAGTGAAGTAAAGTAGTTGTTGGTCTATTAATTACATCTGTGAGTAAGAGTTAAATAACTTTAATTTGCGCTCCTTCACTCCAACTCCTATCCCTTCACAAATTATCGCTAGAAATTAAAAGTAATAGATTTTTGTTTACAACATATTAGTTTGAGTTTCCTCTCTCTCCATAAATTCGTTTTGAAATTTAAAGTGATAGATTTTGTGTTACAACATATCATTTTGATTTTCTTCTACAATTCTTCTTTTCCATTCAAATATCAATAGTTAATGGCATTGTAGAGTCTTTAATTATACCATACTATTAAGGGTTTTAAATAATTAGTTTCTAAAGGGATTGAACGAAGACTACCTGATATAATTAATTTTGTGACACATTTTTAAAAAAATGTCTTAAGCACTTATTCCTTTCCACAGCCAAGTAATTGTCTCTTAAGATACAATTAGTACCATGATTACATAAGAAAAATCATTCATCTTTCCAACAATGAAAAGAAAATTTGAGAGAATATCATTGATGTACGGGAAGCATAAATAGTATGTGGATGATGGTGTTTCAACATGTAAGATATTTTATTCTTATATGGGTCTTTAAATATTTAAAAGAGAAACCAAAACATTTCAAGGAACTATAAAACTATTATCATCAATCCAATGTTTTGCAAACTCATAATAGGGATTACTAATTAAAAAAAAATGGACTAAAAATATTGAAAGGAACATTTTGTCCTTACCAAATCTCCCCATCACCTCACACTAGGTGTGCATGCACACATACATATAAAAGAATTATGACACTGAAGCTAAACAACTATGGGGATTTTTTGTTGATCTCAAAGAAACTTTCAATGACATCTATAGGGATATAGGGAGAAACTATAATAGATGTTGATTAAAATGGTGTTCCCAAATGGTTGGAAGATAGTTGTAATATCATGGCTATATGAACAAGGTAAGCGTAAAATTAAAACCACTTAGGGTCTTTTAGAGAGCTTAAACAATATTTTCTAAAGCATTCCTTTGCAGTCCACATTCCTCCCACTCCTCCTATCGGAATTCCTTTGCGCCTCTCAGTGCAATTGCTAGTTATATATATATATATATATGGTAGCCAAATCTCTTTTCATACTAAAATATATTTACATATGAAGAGATCTGATTACTATATACATTAAGAGATTTGATTCCTAAATATATGATTATAAATTTAATTATTAATTATATATTTTTTTATGCTATTTTATTTTTATTTTTTGGTTTTATTAATTAAAGTGAGTTAAAATATTTTATTGATAATTATAATTATTAATTATTTCATTTTTATTTTATTTTAACCTAATCAAAATGTTAAACATTATAACATTTCTATCCTATTAAATTAGGATTCTTCTAAACACAAAAAAAAACTCTTTAAACCTAATCTAACTTGCTTTCAAGGCTTCATAGTCGGTTTAAAAGTTTTCTGAAATATTTATTTATTAATTTCGAGGAATTTTGGGATAAGACAGAAATAAGTATTTGAATATAAAGTGAAATGTTAATGCTTAATTTTAATTAATTTTATGACATTTTTAATTTTTTCAAATTTCAAAGAGTTTAATTATAATTAATGATGTATTTTTTTTTTGGTTTATTTTTAAATCTCCAAGATTTTTGTGATAAGCTTAAAAAAGTATTTTCAATATCAAGTTAAATGTTAATTCTGAGTTTTAACGAGTTTTAACCACATTTTTGTTTTCAAATTTAAAAGAGTTTTGTGGTAAATTATAAATAAATATTTTGATTAGAATGTCAAATTTTGTTAATTGAGATTTATTTTAAGATGGCTAAACTTTCAAAGTCATGGTAGTTGAGTACGAGTTAAAGATAAATTCAACAATGATATAATTTTTCAAATTTCAAAGACTTTTTTTTATAAGGTATAAATAAATATTTTGATTAACATGTCAAATTTGTTATAAGTTGAGACTTATTTTAACATGGTTAAACTTTGAAAATCATGATAGTTGAGTGAGAATTAAAGATAAATTCAACAATGATACTCAAATTTAACATACATATATATATTCTGGGTGATAAATTCGTGGGGCTAATTTACACTTCTTTCAAGGGTTTGTGGTGGGTTTACAGGGTTTTATTGGAATATATTAATGACCAATTTTTCAATTTTTTTAAAATTCTGTTATAATTTACTATATTATTTTTATGTTGAAATATTTATTTTGGAACATGTTTCCAAATTTATCATTTATTATGTCCATAAGTATGTTTTTTTTAACAAAATTTTAGAATTTTAATTTAATTATTGATAACTAATATGTGGGTGGTAGGGATTTAACTTCGAGAGAATATTCTAGAATATTCATAATAGTATTCACATATCAAAGATTGAGATTTATCTCAGAATTAGTTATCCATTTTATCTTTAATTAATTAAAAAATCTCATGAACATTATTTATGGTTTTTTGGCTATGTGATATTGGTAAGCTATGGTATTGTAACAATTTCTATTTACAAGGTAAAGTATGGGGTTGAATCTGCATTGTTAAAAAAATTATTACATGTTCTTTTTAATGTGTATATGATTAAATCATATATATATATATATATAAAATTTACAATAAAGTTATAATTTAGTTATATGTTTATTTCGACCTCTCAATGTGAGATGTGTAATGAGATACATGTTTTTCTATGTATAGGTGTACACTAGCCATTTAAATTATATGGTTGTACTAATTTAAATTATAGGATTAACCTCCATATATTATTTTAGAATATTCCTATCGCATTGTAACAAAGCTTGCTTATATGTCAAGAATCTTCATGGTAAAGAGGTGAATCTCTACTGTCGAATCTTGTTAAATATTTTTTTAAATGTATATATTTTTAACTCATATATTAATTATTTTTATAATCAATAATAATAATAATTTGAGCCCTGAGGGTTGGTTACCTCAATTTCTTGAGTCCCCATCTTTAAAACACCTTTTCTATTAAGAGGTCACAAGTTCACTTATCTCAACACTCTTGGGGTCAAGCCCCATGGTTGATTTAACATACCCCCCACTATCCCTAGCCCCAACTAAGGGGAGAGCTAACCCAACCTCCAAAGTCCAGTTATGGAATTGGAATCTTTTTTTTTACCTTTTTTAAACCTTCCCAAAAATGAAAATCGATGTCATCTTTGCATCTGTTCTATTAAGACCTTTCTAACGAAATGAGATTTGTCTCAATATGACTCCTAGATCAAAATATATGGTCAGTTAAAGTTTTTCCAATCAGAGAGTGCCACATCACCAAACCTACCACTGGCATCCATGTGCTTATCTCACCATGCACCATGTCATACCAGGTGGCAATTGTCAACCCATTCATACTAGGCCATGAATTAACCCTATGGCTCACATGTCCTAAACTATATCTATATATATATATATATATATAGAGAGAGAGAGAGAGAGAGAGAGAGAGAGAGAGAGAGAGAGAGAGAGCCCATCATTAAAACACCTTTTTTATTGATAGGTTACGAGTTAAATTCTCTTGACACTCTCAGGGTCAATCTCTATGTTTAATGTAACATACCCCCTAATATCCCTAGCCCCAACTAAGGGTAGAGTTGAACCAACCTCCAAAGTCCAGTTATGGAAATGGGATTTAAATTTTGTGGCCTTTTTAAACCTTCTCAAAACTTAAAATGGATGCCATCGTTACATATGTTCCGTCAAGACCTTTTTAACAATATGAAATTTATCTCAATCAAATCCTAGATCAAAATATATGGGTGGTTAAAGTTTGGCCAATCATATAGTTCCATGTCACCTAACCTAACATGTGGAAACCATGTGGATATTTCACCATGCGCCATGTAATACCATGTCAAACTTGTCAACCCACTCATACTAGGTCATGAATTAACCCCTCTCTATGGCTCAAATGGCCCAAACTATAACATTATATATATATATATATATATATATATATATATGTATGTATGTATGTGGGTGTCGGGCCCGTTATGGAGATGTCACCTCTGTAATAAAATCCCAACAGGTTCTATTACAAACCCTCATTGAAACTATTAGAGAATACCTTCTAGACTGTGTGGATCCCTGGTGGTCCCTCCTTTGTGCATATTAATGCCATTGGTTAGCGTAACAAGCTCAGGGATCCACCACTTCTGCCTCACCCAGCTGATTAAATCCTAATAATTTCTCCCTAAGGCTCCCTCATAAAGTACATGGGTGCATCCTGTGAAAGTATTGAGGTTACATGGCAATGTACACATCTTACAATAAGGCTTAGTCTCCCCCTTTAACTGTAATAAAACATGTTGAGACCACATTAAAATTTTCTCCATTGAATGGGCCTTGTACACCATGTCAAACTAGGACTTAAATCGTGAGCGTCCTACCATGTCATCCATTCGAAATATCAGGGGTCCGAGGATCTAGGGTGATGTCACCAGAACTAAATGTCAGGGTGAGGTTATCCACCTTCATGTCATCCATGTGGCCTTAGTCCCATGTAAGTCTTTGATTCCCTTGTGTTTCATAGCTTTATAATTATATGAGATATGGTGGTTCTCCACCTTGATGCGCAAAATGCTTAACATCAGACCCCACCCTACCACATTTTCCTGTTATTTCAATTATGGCGAAATTTTCCTCACCTTCCATCGAATTCTCTAGGGTATCAAACCTCCAAGAAACGTGGGGGGCTCTAGAACATTGCGGCATTCAACAAACATGATCTTTCCTGCCTTCGTGCTTGGACATGATGCCTAGTCACACGACACTTAAGCCTAGTTCCTTGTTTAGTCCTACAAGCCCTAGATTTACAGTCCCACGACACTTGGTCATGCTCAATGTATGTGTAAAAGGAACTTTTCTCAAGCCTCCAATGTAGTCTATGGAAATATAAGGGTGTATGCAAGCCCTTCTGGGAAATGCATTGTAGTGGCCTTGCTAATATTAACAGTCTTGCAAGGAAGAAATACAACTTAAGAGTAAGTAATTATGTCTTCTCTTTGTTGGGTTTTGTGTGATTAGAAACTTGCGTTGAGACCTTGTTCCATAGTGAATTCTATATTTTCCATGTTTTCTCTGTCATTTTATTTGTGTACTAATTAAAAGTACTCTTCTTGTTGTTGTTGGATAATTGGGTTCTCTGTAGAATATATAATAGAAAAATTAGTGTTGAGAAATTAACACTAAAGCATAAGTAAACCTTCAATTATGTACAAATGGAAACCATTGATGAAAAGGAGATGAAGGATCACCCCACCTCAAATTCAATCATTCATAGTGTCACTGAACAAAAAAACCCATCCTTTCACCATTTAAGCAAATTGAGATCTTCTACAAAATGCGACAACATGGCTCCCCCTCATGCCTCTCCCTTTCATTTCTTCCTTGTAGTCCTATTAATATTGAATTTTTTCTATGAGGCTCTAACATAGTTTTCATATTTTGTATTTGACGACATCCAATATGTACAAACAAAAAATTCCTAGAAACCACAACTGACATTGGAAAAATATACAAGGAATCATCCCCTTCCCTACTCGTCATCTCTCATTGTATATTACATGGAAATGTTTCTTCTCTCCGTTTAATACCATACATACATATACAAAATCATTATATAACAAGTAAATAATAAGTGCATGTGTCAAATCAAGTTGGAAAGTTTTTTTTTTGGACACTTGGTGGTGTGAAGATTTTTTTTTTTTTCGACATTTTGATTTAAAACCACATAAAATTAGTCCATTCATGTACATCCATCAATAAAAAAATAGGAATTCATTTTTTTTTAAATTTAAAAATTAATTTTTAATGTTCAAAATAATAATTTAATATTTAATTTTAGAGAAACTTTAGTGTAATTTGTAAATTGTTTTAAAAATTTAAAAAATTAATTAAAAGTCATATATATTTTTTCCATAAATGAAAATAATATAACCTGTCCGAATGCATGGAAAATACATCATCCCATCATTAAATTTATACGTTCGAACTTACTCCAACTTGAATTTATACTACCTTCACAAAAAAATTCAAGCTTACACATTGTAGCTTCATCAACAATATGTATATATATATGTATATGTATATGTATGTGTATGTGTATGTGTATGTATATGTATGTATATGTATATGTATGTGTATGTGTATGTGTATGTGTGTGTATATATATATATATATATATATATATATATATATATATATATATATCTATATATATATATATATATATATATATATATATATATATATATATATATATATCGTTAGTCCTTTGAATTTTCCAGCTAAGTAAACCACTTCCAATAATTTCCTTTCCTTGCATATCTTGTGCCCATTTTTTGGAGTCATTCACTAATGTGGCCCCAACTTTATTGATACAATCTCTTGTAATGGCCACCTTTCCATATTCAGTTTGGCACCTTTCATAGGTTGGGACATTGTGGGATGATTTTATTGGAGTACTTTCTGAGACTCTTGACTCTTTTCACATATCTTTCGGTCTTGAATTTGTTGGTTACATTCTATGTTGGTGTTCAGTGCTTGTTGGTTTCGTCATCATGACTTGTGGTGTGTGGGAAATGGTTTGAAGCTTTGTCTTGCCTAAGGACCTCTTCCTCCCCCCACCTCTCTACCTTTTTTTTCTGTTTTTTCTTCCCTCCAATTATCATTTTAGGCTTTCTTTTCATCCCTATGTCTGCTACTCTTCCCCTAGAGTATCAATTCTTGAGCCTTGTATTTGGATTTGTCTTATCCCGAGCATCATGCCTTGGAACTTCATGTGCAGCTGATGAAGGGGGGTGGCCATGGACCCCAAGGTAGAACTCATGCCCAGACACAGGAACATGAGGTTGTGACAATCTACCAATGATTTATCCCTTTATACATTCGTGGTTAGATTCATCATCTTGATTCCATCTCTACTCAATACTATCAACTTTTCATAGATTGTGACATCCTTGAGGAGGTATCCCATTGGGTTCCTGACCTAGTAACATAAAGGGAAGACAAAAACTATACTTTAACTCCATTACCCTTCATTGGCAGTTGAAAACGCTCCTCGGTAGATTTACGAAGGAGAAACAAGAGGAGCAGTATAACATTTTAGCTTCCCTAAATGACATCAAGCGTACTGAGCAGTATTGGAATTTGTTCTTGAAGAGTTTGGATGCCAAGATAGCCCACTTGGAGAGCCATATTTACTGTGAAGAATATCCTCTAGATATTTTAGGTTCTAGTGCCAAGGATCTTGCTCTTGTGATTTCCTTGAACTCTTGATTTTATGTCATGTATTACAATAACACTTATATTTTTTATTTAGTAACTAATTGGCTTGTTTACTTCCATTAGTGGTTTTTATCTTGCTCAAGTTGTAGCCTCCATGGGTGGCCATTATATCTGGTTTCCCTTGTGGCAAATTGAGTCTGCTTATAGTGAAATCAATAAAATCATTAACATATGAAAATTATATCTTGATGTTTTGATTTATTGAGGTAATACCAATATAAATTTAGCTAAAAAATAATAATATAATAAATTGAATTGAATGAAATTATTATTGTTATTACTTTTTCAATTGAGCGAACATTATGTTATTTTCATATGCATCACAAAAATTTCCTATTTCTGGATTGTAGAGCTCCTCTCAATGCAATTGACTACCACCATATATTACAAAATTTGATTTCCAAAACTATTCAAATTTTATCAATTACTCTTAAATATTTTTTTAAATATTATAATAATATTAATTGTTAATTGTTGTCAATTGAATTTATTTTAAATAATTGAGAGTAATGATTTTTATCCTCCCAATCCCTTATAAATAACATACTTAATTCGTATAATGTATATTGTTTTTATAAAGTTCTTGGTTACATGAAAAAAAGACAAAAAAAAAAAAAAAAAACATCTTATTTCTTGGTAATTGTTAAGTCGCTTTTATCGTGAATAGATTAATAATATTCATTCTAACATGTACTGTAACATTTATTTATCCATCATTTTCATTCTTTTTAAGGATAAATATTTATAACTCTCGGATGGGATGAGAAACAAAGTTAAAGCATGGAAGGAAATGGCTCCATTGTCATCAACCAACTCAAACGAGGGGGGAAGCATGGCCATCTAGCTCGCCACACCTCCTACACTTTCTGAAAATGATGATCCAAAAAATAGTAAAATCATTATGCATTTAATGAATCGGGGTGGAAATTGATGGAAATCTCTCAATGGTAGATTTGTGAGTCTTAATGTAGGTTGGCAAAAGGAAACCACTATTATTCTCATTGAGTTATGTCTGTACTCTTCTCCCGAGATAATTACCCCTCCCAAACCTAGTTTATGCTCCTACACTATTGTTTCCTTTCTTCTAAGGGGGGTAGGACCAATTCCTATAGAATTGGCCTCCCCCATTGTACCTATTATTTGGCTCTTGCCTCGTATACTCAACAATATTGAGGAGAATTTACACAAACTAGATTTTGGGAAATTCTTTACTTTCTTTGAGTGGAGGTTGGTTTCTCTTGGTGTGGAATGCCCTTCTATTGGTTGGGTTGGCTAGGTTGTGAGGTATTCTTACCGCCAACCATAGTGTTGGCCATATTAACATACGAGTCTACACTCAAGTATCTCTGAAAATTATTTTTGGTTGCATTAAATTTTACAATTGTTGGTTTTATGTGTCAGTTGAAAAGTCTTGCTTTTTGAAGCATTTTTTTGTCTAAAATGGTGCTTGTCCTACTCCTAGTCATATATCAAACAAGATCTTCTCCTAGACAATTTTCCACCTTCGATATAATGAGTTTATTTGTTTTTTCTTTGGATGTGTTTTTAATTCTCTAAAATTTCATCTTCCCCCATTTAAGGTGCACTTCCTACACCTTCATTACCCAATTTTTTTTTTCTCATAACTCTAAACTCTTGTTGCACAACCCTTCATATTTTCTCTCTTAGGTGTTTCATTTCCTTGTCTCTTTTTCATCATTCTTTTAGGGGTTTTTCTCATGCATCCATCCTCTCCCAATTGTCTTTCCTCATCCCTAACCCCTTCACATCAAAGGGTCACAAGCCACCATGTCTCATCTAGCATAGTGGAAGGGAGTCCACAAGCTCGCCTTCATGCCCACAATGCAAATCGTTGCTACCAAAGCCAAAATCATAATGACATTCAAAAATAAATTGAACATGATACAACAAAGGTTTTTGCAAACAAGGATGAACTCAACAATAGATAGGTATTAACATAAATTTTGGAATGGGTCCCAAATCCAAGTCATACTTAAGGATGCCAAAACCAATACCTCTACGCCATTGAGCTTTACTAGAAATTCATCAAAGCCCTTGCCAGAAATTTTTATCTAAAACACAATGAGGCTAAGTGATAAATACCATTGCAATTGGATGAACTTCAAATTGAGCATAGCAATCTGGGACTCGAACATATCGATACAACTCTTAGGTGGGCTTATAAAAAATCCGTTCTAAATTGTGGCAAAGGATCAACTTCGCCAAGAACCCTAGTTGAGCCCATTGACATCTCTACCTCATCCTGAGAAATTCATATGGCCCACAATCTTATTGGCTTGATCTCTGAGGCACATGATTACATGTTATCAATTTAAATATTTGGCAAGTCACAATTTATTTTTTATGTTTGACATACTAATATATATGTTATAATAAATGTAGATGTGAGTAGGCTTGAAAACAATCGGTTTAGCTAATGCTTGTTTTTTGTTAAATTTCAGAGAAAAGATATCTCTTATTCTACCACTAGTCTAGTTTCCTGCCAGGGTGACAATGTTGGCATTATGGAAGGTTTTCATGTTGGAATTGATGTCAACCTGTTGGTGGTGGCCCACATGATCCTAATGGTTTGTGGTCAAAATTAAGATCTATTAGATATGAGTTACCATTGAATTTGATGCTGAGGTGTTTTGTAAACTAGTGCTTTATGATGGTTGCAGAGGAGTTGCAAGAGGTTGTACAAGGTCTCAATAAGTTGCGGGAGGTTTGCCAAGGTTTGGAGATGCTTGCAAGTGAAGATCTAGGCAAAAAATACTAGTAATGCTAGTGAATAGATGGCCACATAGCGTTATAATGCATATAATCAATGTATAGGGTGCATTATAACACACTTGCTGAGAAGATAAGGTGTGTTATAGTATGTAAGAAGAGAAAATGAAAAAACCATTGACAAAACCAATGGATTTCCCATGGTATTTCAGAGAAGCTTCGAAGTGAGTGGTTGATTTAGTCACACATTGATCACTTTCTTGTATTGATCTAGAACATTAGGACATATCTATTTATATCCAAGTGTTGGACATTTGTTTGGTTGATGGTTGGAACACATTCCCCTACCTAATATTGCACAAAACCATGTAGAGTGAAATGACAAGATTATAGCTTGATTTGTTTGCAGAACTAGTGAGGGGTTACCATGAGAATGAAGTATGAGTATATAATTTTTGTGTATCTAAGAATTTTTTTGAAGGGACATAGTAATGCATATCCAATTTAGATTACAAAGAGGTACAGTATCTAATACACATAGTAGGGAGACAGAGTGCAAGCCGAAGATTGAAATATTTGTACATTTTGACTTGTTAAGCGATGTCAAAGTATTCAAAATGTCAAGAATTACATTGGTGTGGAAGAGATCTATATTTGTGACAAATAAAAAGTTTGATTGTTGGTGTTTAATGGCATAATGCAAAAACGTAGTAGAGCATAGGCAGAGGATTGATGGTTAACAATTTTTTGTTGCAAGTGTCATGTTAAGTGGTTGTTTTACATGTTGATAGACAATATTATTGTTGTAAAATAAGTTTATTTGTAGCTAGGATATGGTTGTGTGGTGAGACAAGTATATTTTTGTTTGTGTATGGTAAGTGTTGAAGAGATGAGGTAGGCTTTGTTGATGTTGATTGTATTCATTATGTTGAGTGGTTGACATGTAGAGAGCGTTGATGATGTACTTTTGTTGATAAGTAGTGTCAGAGTAAGAATTAGTCTTACAATGATGTGTTAATTTTGATGTTGTATTTGGGGTCGAGTCTGAAACATTTTGAAATGTGGCCCTAGTGATTTTGTGGAGGTTGGGGTCTCCAGCAAGTGGTGGCTTGCAAAGATAGGAGTGGTAGCTCCTTACTAGTAGTAGCCAACAAAAAATTGATAAGGAGTTGGGGCTTCCTAGCTGGTGGTGGTCAATTAACTGTAATACATATATAATAAAAGAAAAGAAGAAAAACAATAGCAACATGGTGGTTTTGTCCCTTTGGTGCTTCCACCAAAAATATCGTGTGTCTCATTGTGCATTGATTTCTTTATGTGTCATGGCTCTTATGTGTTGTTTATTGATGAAATTGTGTGTTCATATTTACTACTTATATGTTGATTTATTGATTGTTTAATATATTGGTGAAAAGTTTTTAAAGTTTTTATATTTTCTACCACTATCCCCTCCCCCCTTTATTGGTAGTATAATATATTGGTGAAAATTTATTAAAAGTTATATTTGCTACCAATATCCCCTTCCCATAACCCCCTCTTAGTAGTGACCTTGTTTCAACAAATAAAAGATCTATTATCTATATAATATGTTAATCCTAACCAACAAATAAAAGATTGATTATCTATATAATATGTTAATCCAAATGCACTCATCACTTAAATAAAATTTGTTTTTCTAATAATTTGATATGCTTAATATTAAAAATGTAAAAATCATATGAGTATTTTAAATCACTATATTATTTCTAAATATTTTTATTAAACTATTTAAACTATTTTTTCTTTTTAGCTTTTTTATGATTAAACATAATGTGTGAACTAAAGTCACACCAATATAAATCTATTTTAAATTTCGGTTTATGAAACACAAAAAATCAAATTTCTTAAAAAAATAAATCCTCTTCAGAATACAACACTAAAAACAAAAGCAGTTTATAAACTTTCTAATCTTTTAAATCTTTTATAGAAATCCGAAAATAAAATAAATCAAGAAAAAAATCAAAATAATATTAAAACTAAATTAAATACCCTTACCTAATTAATTTTTCTTTCATATTTACCTAAAGAAAACTTTCCATATTTAACCTATGTAACCAAAAACACTGTTCAAATTAATATTTTATTATTATAACACAAATCTATTTTTATTTTTAAAAACTCAATGGAGTAAGAAATAACTGTAAAAACTTCAATATTCAAAATAATATATAATATTATAACGCAAATTGCATTACAATTATGGATAATTGTGAAAAAGTTTATATTCTGATTATATAAACTATATTAATTGCGAAAAAGATTATATTATGTTTATATAAAGTTTATTCTGATTGTATAAAATATATTAATTGCGTACATTTAAATACATTTTGCAGAACCTAACGTTTTGTTGTTGTCATTTTGTCGTCAGATTTCAACCCTTTGAAGTATTTCAACCAAAAATTACCAAAATTACAGGATTTCAGTATAATCATTTAGAAGTTTTTGAGATATACAAATCAATCAATCCATTGAACTATCCATTGAAAACATCATCAATCAAATTACAAACACTTTTATCTGCTGCCAAATTCCTACAACATTCTCTGTATCCATGTCACATGGAGAACCTCCAACCATATTAAATGCATGTATTTCTTCTAAGCACTAACACACACATGGTTTATTGTTACCATATAGGTTTAAAAAGAGGAAATGGATGCCAGTAAACAGGCCAATATTCTCCACTGTAACCCTAACAATATTGTTTTCTTCTTTATAAAAAAATCCTCCTACCAAGGGCTTGATGCGCACGGTTGAACAATATATGCTACATGTACCAATTCTGTATATCAAAGAAAGATATTGCAAGTTTTCAGATAACCAGAAAATAAATTTATTATATCAGCTTCAAATCTTTAAAATCAACGAAAGATACTGCAAGTTTTTCAGATAACCAGAAAATAAATTTATTATATCATCTTCAAATCTTTAAAATCAACGAAAGATACTGCAAGTTTTTCAAATAGCCAGAAAATATTTTTTTTATATCAGTCTCAAATCTTTAAAATCAACTAAAGATACTGCAAGTTTTTTAGATAAACAGAAAATAAATTTACTATATCAGCTTCAAATCTTTAAAATTAACGAAAGATACTGCAAGTTTTTCAGATAACCAGAAAATAAATTTACTATATCAGCTTCAAATCTTTAAAAAAAAGAACATGTGAAAGCTCAATTCAAGAGAAAAAGACTGAGAATAAGAATCCATTTAGGAGTCTTACAAAAGAAAAAGAACCGAAAATGAAAAATGCAAAAATTGTGATGCAGACGGGCCAGAATGGGATTCCCCTAGTTGATCAGATGCCAGTTATAAAACCCTAGACTTATATAAAAGAAATACTCAAAAGAGGACCAGACTTTAAGCACCGATGAATTTTGTAACAGCCTTAGTACCCTACACGGCTTGCTTGGCCAGCTCCCCAGGAATAGAGAGTTTTAAGGCTGTTTGGATCTCCCGAGAAGTAATAGTTGGCTTGTTGCTGTAGCGAGCGAGTTTCGAAGCCTCGCTCGTCAATTTCTCAAATAAATCATTGATAAAACTGTTCATGATTCCCATGGCATTGCTGGAAATACCCATTTCCGGATGGACCTGCTTCAGAACCTTGAAAAGATAGATCTGGTACGTCTTCACACTTTTCTTATGCTTCTTGCTCTTTTTGTCTCCTTTCTTTGGTAGCTTATTATCAGACTTGGAAGGCTTCTTCAATTCTGTTGAAGGAATTAAAGGGGTCTTGCTCTTTTTGTCTCCTTCCTTTGGTAACTTATTATCAGACTTGGAAGGCTTCTTTAATTCTGTTGAAGGAATTAAAGGGGATTTCTCTGCCATTGCTGCCACTATCGTGACTCGAACAAGACTCAGGCTGGCAACAATATCAGTGAAAAGGAAACGCCTGAGGTCGTTTCATTATATAGGGAGTGGTGTCAATCCTGTTGGTCCATCTATAGCGCCCGACACATAGGCCAGATTTTAACCATCTATTCAAATTTGAATTATTAATTTTATGTTCTTTTATATTTATAAAGTGAAATGTTAATGTTTGGTTTCAAAAGATTTTACATGACCAAGAATTTAGTTATGAGTTAATGATGAATTTTTTTTTAGTTATTTTTAATTTTGAAGATTGTAATCAGTTATAAATAAGTATTTTAATTATTAAGTCAAACTTTAACGTTTTGTTTTAAAAGGTTTTATTTAGGGATTTTTTTTATTTTTATTCAAATTTCAAAGAGTTTTGTTATAAGTTATAAATAAGTATTTTGAATATAATGTCAAATTTTGTTATTTGGGATTTATTTTAAGATGGTTAAACTTTAAAATTCATAATAGTTGAGTGGGAATTAAAAATAAATTTAACCATGTTAAAGGTTAATTTAGCTTAACTTAAATCAAGTTATGCTAATGGTTGAATATATATATATATATATATATATATATATATATATATATATATATATATATATATATATATATATATATATATAGCAGGTGAGAGAGGCTATCAGATACAGAACTCAGTATCGATTGCAGAAACCACGCCATCGCCAAATGGGTGTTGCATAGGGAGATGACTGTGGGAGACCTCATGGTTGCAGATATTGGCAAAAATGGCTCTGTCAGACAGATCTTTTATCTAAATGTCAAGATTTCGACAGACTTATTTTTATGGTGAACGTCGATGGTGAGGATGTAATCGTAGTGATGGAATGCGCGCAAGTTAACTCCTCTATCATCGACACCCATTTTGATCTCCCTCATGTCAAGTTCATTGCTCCCTGTCGCCAAGGGGAGGAAGCGGGGAAGCATCGCATGTAGCCAGGAATGACGCCGATGAACCCAGATCTGATCACAGAATAGGATGGAAAACATTGCAAGAGGACTATAAGTTGCAGGACTATGGAATTGTACGAGATTCAACCATCATCCTTAACATGAGACTTCTTGGAGGTTGCTCTGGATCTAGCTCCAAAGGTCTGGTCTCTTTCAAGGATGAAGTGAAATGGAAGATTGATCCACAAAAAACTGAGAACAATCCCCCAATCTCCCTAGTCCTTATATCCTAGAGCAGATGAACCATGTGGTAGCTTTGACAGTGAACCCACCCGAGGTTAATGATCTCTTCTATGATTTCCACGCAAGAGCAATTATCCTCATATTTAATGGATTTTGGCCCAAATAAGAGACTTTACATCAATGTATTTTCTCTACTTGGACAGAAATTTGTGATATCCACATATGTTCTTGGGGTTTTTTTATTGTAAAGTTTGACACAACAAAATATATGGATTATGTATGAAACGAGGGACCATGGTTTTGGGGTAATGTGGGTTTATTCATGATACCTTGGCGGTCTCCAAAATTCCAGTGTGGGTCAGGTTACATAATCTACCCTTGCATTTTTGGCATAACAAAGTATTAGAAGGGATAGGGAATTATTTGGGACAGTTCCTCAAGGTAGATGCAGACAGAGTCTCCAAAGGAATTTTAAAATTTCCCAAACTCTATGTAGAGGTATACCTTAGTAAAGGACTACTCGATCACATTATTCAGATTCACAACAACCTGTAGTGGTCCTAACCTCTTGACTACCAGAATACGGCATTTTAAGAGTTAAAATTTCATTTACTATATGAATCAACGAAGAACAAAAACATAGAAATAAATGAGATCATGCCTAGATACACATTGGTCAAAAATATATGCTTCCAAGCTCTTAGAGCCATGTTGAGATCTTATTACAACAATTTAAGAGTAAAAGCATGACCTTATAATTCAACGCAAAGAAAATAATGAAAAGGTAAAAAATAGTGAATTCAAATTATTCACCAAACATATATACAGAGTGAAGCATCTCCAAGTTAATTTTCATGGCGAAAGGAATTATTTGTGGCCAAAGTAATAAACTCCACACTGCATATAAAATGTAAATTATCTCAGTATGTTGCTTGAAATATTAGATAAAAATCTGTGAAGTTTGGACCTCAGCCTCACTAATAAAATTGACTACCACTAATTGAAACCTCAATAAAAACCACACTGATTTTGTTCATGTTTATGTTGCACAAAAGATTAAAATGTTAATTCATAATTTTAAATTGAAGAACATATTAAATTTTGAAATCGAAATGTTTGTTAAATTAACTAGAGGGGAACACAACACTTGCATCCAAGCAAGATTGAAGTCCTCAATACCATTTGTCACATATTTATCTGAATAAATTTCACTTTCCCATGCATGAATCATGCGTCTACCAAATCCATAATATGAAATAAAAATAAAAGTGACACAACATTTCATATATCTAATGCTACAGAATAAGCTACCAAGTTTAGCATGTCTCCTGCTAAATAGTATAGATTCCTTTGCCCAACAGGGAGAAAAAACAGTTTAATAATGATTAAAATGAAAGCCCTAGTTCACTTCTAGTATGAGTTGGAGTATATAAAGTAGAATGAGTCTTAGGCCTTATCGCCTCCAACTGTTGGATGACAACCTTAATATCTAGTGACACCGATGGAGAAGGTGCATGATAACCCATGGAAAGTTGAAGTGCTCGAACTAATCCATCATCTCAATGACTTCTCAATCCCCTAAAGTTATCAACATCAAACAACTCCAACATACGCTCCTCTAATACAATAGTCTTCACTATATAAGGAAAATCCAAAAATTCATCAGAGCTCTCATTCTTGCTTGGTTTCTCTCCTATGAGTATTTCAAACAAGAGAATTCCAAAGATGTATATATTTGTCTTGGTATTGGTATGATTCATCTTATAGAGCTTGAGAGCCTTATATCCCTCAAGTGTATTTGTAATCATCATGTGAGTAGGAGAGGATAAATTCATTAACCGGTCTAAACTATAATCAGTCAAATGTGCCACATATTTTTCATCCACCAAAACATTCTTGGATTTGAGGTTGCCATGAATAATGGGTGTTTCAATCCGAGTGTGAAGGTGGGAAAGTCCTCTTGGTGCTCCAAGGATAATCTTGTGCCTACAATCCTAGCTTAAAGAGGGCCTCCCACCTCGAGCATCTGTAAAAACAAGGATCTTTTTTCATCAATAAAACAAAGTAAGGACTAATCCCATAGACCTACAAGATGAGGATTTCTATGAATGAAGTAGAGAACAATGAAAATACTTCACATTGAATATAGAGCCTAACTTATGTGTGTGTGAGATGAAAAAATATTTTGCATTCTTCATTCTTCTAATATCTTGTTAGACCTTGGCCTTTTGAATCTTATTATTGCAATTTGAACCTCAATTTGCAAGTGGAAGTAGACTGTGAATACTTTCCAGTTAAAGTGATAATATTTGTGGCATGTTTTGTATGAGTCTAGGCCTCGCACTGTTATTATTACTTTGGAAAATAATTTGTATAGGATACTAGAGGTATCACCGCCTACCATCATATCTTTGATCACTACGAAGCAATGCAGTAAGTTCATTTCTGAGATCGGGAAATTTTTTTCCTTATGATTTTCCCTCAAGGAAAGAAAAGCATTATGGACATGACCTCCAGATAGGGCTCCTTTGCACGGCAGAAGTAGATGGAGAATGTTGTGGAGGAGTACAAGGACATCTTCACCTCACCCTAAAGGGTACCTCTACGCTGTCAGGTCAAGCACTCCATTGATGTGACCCCAAGTGCGTCACTTCCCAATGGATCGATTTATTTATGCTCTATTATAGATAACAATGAAATCAAAAGGCATGTTGATAAGTTGTTGCAAAAATGGCACATCACGCCAAGTTCATCACCCAGTTGGAGCCCAATCGTGTTGGTATAGAAGAAGGAAAGGAACTGGAGACACGGTATTGACTATTGAGCACTAAACAATATCACTATCCAGAATAGGTATCCAATCCCATGAATTGATGAAATTTTGGACCAAATCAAGGGAGCCAAATATTTCAGAAATATTGACTTGAATTCTAGGTATCACTTGGTACCAATCGAACACTCCGATGTGTGGAATTCCGCCTACAAATCCAAGGAGTACCTGTTCGAATGACTGGTCATGCCTTTCGGGTTTACTAATTCCCTTGCAACCTTCATGAGGCTGATGTATGATATGTTATGACCCTTCACCAGCTCATTTTTGGTTGTGTATTTCGATGATATCTTGATCTTTAGCTAGAGTTGGTAAGAGCACCTCTGCCATATTCGACAAGTCCTCCAAACTATGCGACAACACAAGCTATGTGCTAATTTTAACAAATGCACTTTTGGTATGACCCAGGTTTAATATTTGGGGTACATCACTGATGAGAGGGGTGTGCATGTGGACCTAGAAAAGATACAACTAATTCGGTATTGGCTAGCCCCAACCACTCTAATAGAGCCCCGCAACTTTCTAGGTCTTACCAATTTCTACCACAAGTTCATGTTGGAGTTCTCTCATATCAATTGGCCTTTGAGTCAAGTCACCAAGGGCGGAGCGAAAGAAAATTTATTTTGGTATAAATCTCAATAGAAGGCGTTTTCTGAGTTGAAGCATCACCTCTAATCTGCACCAGTGTTTACATTACTAGACCTGCAACAACCATTTGAGATCAAGATAGATGCTTCCAACTATGCTATTGGTGCAGTTCTTATTTGGTAGGGGCATCCAGTAGAATATCACAGTGAGACACTTTCAGACACAGTCCAAAAGTATCCCACCTACGAAAAAGTGATGTATTCCATTGTGTAGGCCTGCCAACAATAGAAGCATCCCATTATGGGCAAAGAAACAATCATCCACACATACCACTGAACCTGAAGTTCATAAAGAAACAAGAGAAGTTGCATAACGATAGTCATAAAAAATGGTCCACATACCTGCAAAAGTTCCACTTGAACATTAATTACAAGAAGGGCATCACCAATAATTTTGCAGACTACCTCAACCGACCTCTGGTCATGGCGTTGACCATTGTGCTTGACTCTTATGGGCACGAGACTTCAGAGTGCCCGCATCATTACAAGAGCGATCCTGGATTGGGAAACACATACCAGACACTCCTAGAAGGTAAGAAAGTTCCAAATTTTCACCTAGAGGATACACTGTTATGTCACCTAGGACACCTTTGTGTTCCTTCAAGAGAGCATGCCAATATTATTTGGGAGTCTCACTACAGTCAGGTCACTAAACACTTCAGATTAGAGAAAATAGTGGCAGTGCTACAAAGGTATTTTTATTGGCCAAACTTTCGACACGATGTTGGGAAGTACATAAGATCCTGCACTACTTACTCCATTTACAAACCAACCATGAAAAACCAAGGCCTATATACTTCTCTACCTACTCCTAGTCAACCGTGGGAATCCATCTCAATGTATTACATTTCGGGCCTCCCTTCGATTAAGCATGGAAACAACTACATTTTCGTGGTCGTCGGCCTGCAAGAAGAGTATCACATTAGAAGCCATTGTTAAGCTCTTCTTTGAACGATTGTGGCTACACTTTAAGATTCCACAGTCCATTATCTTATATCAAGACAACAAGTTCCTAAGTACATTTTTATCAAGTCTCTTGTCGATGCTGGATACCAATCTCACTAAGTCAACGACTTTCCACCCCCAAACTGATGGCCAAACAAAGGTTGTCAATAGGATGATCGTACATATAATGTGCATGTAAAAATCGAAGAATCCTTGCACATGGGATGAAATCCTCCCCTATTTCCAACACAACTAAAACAGAGCTCTCCATAGCTGAACTGGCCATAGCCCCTTTCAGGTGGGGTTGGGATTCCAACCACTATGTCTCATGGATGTGGTCATACCATTTGCAGCTACTTAGAAAAATTTAACCCATGTCCAGTCTAAAAGTTGTAGGGCTAACAACTTCATTGAGCGAATCCACCACATTCGCCAAAAGGTCCATGACATATTGGAAAAAACCAATGCTAAGTACAAGCAACGACATGATCAACACAGGGCGCCACACAAGTTCCAGGTGGGTGAAAATGTTTGGCTACATTTGTAGAAGGAACGCCTCGTTGGGCCCGACAGTAAGCTTCGACTGCTCCGATATGGGCCATACACCATCACCAAGTTTTTAGGGGGAAATGGTTTCGAGCTCAGGATTCCACCGTTCCTTGGCCTGTACCCAGTGTTAAATGTGGACCACATTTGGTCATACTTTCCACCATTACTTGACACATATGATATTGCAAAACAACTCACACCAGTAGATATAAATCCCGATTGCATGGAACAGGCCGCAACTGATCGAATCATGGACACACGGATCAAGAACACTTACCAACAGAATATCCAATTATATCAAGCTGTCAAATCTAGCCAACTCCTGCACCAAGTCACGTGGTTCACTAGGGACCAAGTTCAACAGAATTTTCCCCATCTCATGGAGGCACTCAACGTAATGGGACCATTTCTTCCTAAGGGGGGAGGACTGATCCAGGTGGATATTGATGGTCATCGACCTATTCCACTTGTACCCCTACCATTGTTTCTTTCAGTTTCCTTAATTGTAGCACAATTTACTATTTTTGGCAGTTTTCTGGGTCCTAAACTTCCAGAGCCGTTTGAGGGAATAAAATATGTTTTTAGGGAAAATGGAGAGACTGAAAAATTTCCATATTAGTTTACATTTTTTTGTTTCAAAATGTTCTTTGAGATATTATAAACGAAGTATTATGATAGCCAAATGGAGATCGTATGCCAAAGTTACGACCTCGGGAAGTTGACATTCGAACTTACCCCAATGAGGCCTACAAACTTTTGATGCTTCGTCTCCTAGGGTTAGGTTTTTGGATGTATATGGTTTGTCATTGTTTCTCAATGATAAAAATGCCACTGAGCCTCATTATAACACATTAAGAGGGATGTAGATGCCACATATTTTCTCAAATATAAGCTACCGATGTATGAGCTAGTTTATTTCCATTCTGTTTGTAAGCATATTTCAGTTCGTTGATATTAATGAAATGAAGTGGTATTTTTGGTGCATGTCTGTATTCATGTTTATATATGTATTATGTTGTGTTCTTGTCTAATTTCGGATTAGTTGAAGTGTTGTTTCTGATGCATCTCTGTATTTATGGTTATATCTGTATTCTGTTGCGTTCCTGTCTAAGTTTGGATTATCATTCCGTTATTCTACACATTGGAAACAACATAAGTAATTATAGTGTGATCCTCAAATATTTATTTGGATAAAGAAGGCATTGAATGGTTTATTCACAAGTTTATTTACATAATTTTGCATGAACATATGTTGTGTATGCATTTCAATATGGAACATATGAAATTAGAGGGAAAGTTATATTTCCATGTCCTAGAAATCTCTCCTAGTGACCTTCTACTGCTCCATAATTTTCTTATTTGTGAGCACTAAGAATGATACTTTCTAGAGTAAAAAAGTTGTCTGAAGAGCTGGATGATTTGATAAATGTATACATTGGTGTACTGGTTAATGATCAATTAGAGTGATATTGAGTTGAATAAATAACAAGGTAAATTTTAAACCTTCATACATTTTTGTATTGGTTAGTTATCAATTTACAATGCAAGAAAAAAGCCTCCAAGTAAAAGAGAAATATTGCATGAATAGTACAGTATTACAATAATGTAGCATAGTTTCTGCCAAGAGTTTTCAAAGAAATTTTGTAGCAGGAAATACAATCAATGGGGAAAATTTTATATCAAGAATTACAATAAATCAATTTTATTTCACTTGGAAAATGAATCATTTGCATAATTTCCCTACTTCTTGGGAAGCAGACAACCAAATTTCACTTTAGTGGGAATCAACTACTTATCTCCAGAGAAACAAAGTCTTCAATATCACCAATTTAAAGAAGTATAGAGCCCACTTGAAACATCTTAGTTCCAAACGTATCAGAAATGTTGAGGTCCTTGCATACATTAGGAGTGGAAATGACCCTTTGCATGGAACCATCTTGGACATATACCTTTTTGAAATCAATAATTTTCTTGTTTGGGGCATAAAAATTATTGGATGGGGTTGTAGAGAAAAAAATAGTACATGTATTCAATATTTGTTACCAACATTTACTCACATCAACATGAAATTTCAAGGACATGTTCTTTCATTTAGTGTTGGTCAAACTAACATTCTCACAAGATTCTTGTTCTATGGGAGAACATGTGTATTTTCCATCTAGAGGAACAAAGATGAGTTTGGGTGGATGGAATACAGTGATGTTGAAGCCTGCGTATCTCATTACATCTCTGAAGGTGAAGACAATTTTTCTAGTATAGAATTTGTAAGTCCTTCCAGCATAATCTATGGTAGGATTTTTCCTCACAGTCATGTTGGTCATGTTAACGTTGAAAAAAAAATCATATGGATACCAAGTCATAGGAAGTCTACCACCTACAACAAAAATAAATCCATGGCTCAGTGGATTTAGCTTCAACTTTACATGTAGTAACCATTTATAAAATTGGTTCTCTAGTGAAATTTAGAAGGATTTTAGCTTGAATGGGTAGCCTAGTTCATTGAAGCTCCCCTTGCCAAGTCATTGGCCCTCTTTCATTAGCAGGGCTGGTATCAAAATTGCAAAAACATAAAAATTCCCATTCAATCCAAAACAAAATCCTAATGTCAATCATCTATTAGAAACAAATGGTTCGTGTTATTTACAGATGCCTTAGACCAACACCAAAAAAAATAGTAGCTTAACATTCACATGATACATGAAAATATATGATTCCATAGTCCATCTTAGTATCAATCATTATTTACAATCAAATTCAGTTTTAACACTTGGTAAAGTTAAAAAAACAAATCCATGGTTCCTCTACCAAAAGCTTACAGGTAGTCGGAACATTTGTGGGATGTACCTATTGCATCCGTGAGGTGTAATCATGAACCAAAAAGCAGAAGTTATCAAGTACATAATAAAAAATGATTAATGCTTTACTATGACCTAATTCAGATACATACAAAATATTTTTCGTGTTCCTAATTTTTTTTTGAATGTTACAGTGATCTTTGTCAGTCAATGACATGAACTAGTTTCATTACAATGTCATGGGTAGCATACCTCATAACATTGGTTGAAATCATCACTAAAACATGTGTTCTTGTGGATGTAAGGGAAGGGAATAAAACTGACAGGTTCCTTAGAGATGGTTATTATAGTGTTCTTAAATTGAAGAGAAAATCCCCAACAAATGAACCAAATTGAAAAATCAAAGCAAGAGTTTGAAGCAACCACCAATTGACAAAGAAGATTGTGGGCATGATTATGGAATAGAAAAAGTCACTAGAGACTAAATAATTGAACAAATATGTTGCTTGTATGCAACACTCTTCTCATTTCCGGATCCAATCAACTGGGTCAATCAAAATACGTTGGATTTCAGCTGCCCTGGGAAGTGAAGTGTTGAACTAAAAGATGTCCTGTCAGAACTTCAAAGGTAGCGAGGAAGCTATAGAGGATGAAGATTTTTTTATAAGAAGTGATTGAATTAAAGAAGCATGATAAGTAAAGAATTTTGAAATTTTTGGGGAAACACAACTAAATTTATCTATTTGCAGGAAACATAAGCCCAAGTAATTGAGGTTTTAACAATCGAATCAATGAAAGTAGAAATATAGTTGGATTTATTTTCACTAAACTGAAAAGAAAGAAGCTTTGCTTGATAAATAGGATACATTCTGCACAAGAATGAGCATTATACATGAAATATTAGGAAGAAGAAGAAAGTGATTGGGTAGAGTGTTGTGGAATGAAGGAGATTTTTGATTTACTACTGTGGGAGACAATTTTTGGAGATTTCTCAGACTCAAGCCGGCATGGGAATCATCATCAAAATTGAAAGATATATATTGAAAATGATGAAAAACCTAGTAGGGGGGTCAAAGGTAGCACGAGTTAAATTTAACTGTGCAGGAAGCTTATGGGGAATTTTGGAAATCAAAGACTGTATGATTGAGTTTTAAGTCTCTCATTGAGAATTTTTTTATTTTTAATTTTTTATTTATTTTTATTTTTATTTATTTATTTATTTAGTTAAGAGATATTTAGAGATAGTTTCTTTATCAAGAAATGCTCTTTTTTTGATGAATAGTGAGTTAAACAATGAAATTTGTTGGAGTTTATGAATTTTCTTATTCAACTATTTCCAAATCTAATAACCCAATTGGATCTATTTACAGACACAACAGTCAGGTTTACAAAGGTATAATATACAGTATTTGGTATGGATTACGAAGGACATGACAAATCGAACGGAACACATTGCTACATAAAAAAACTTCAATGATCTTGTAGCCGATTTCCCAACATTTTTCAAGAATGTCACTGGTATGTATAATTGGGATCCTTTTATGGATGATATATATTTAAATGTTATGGTGATTTATGTCCACTAATATAAATGTGTGAAACCCGTAGTTGTGGACAGTCAGAAGATAACATGAAAATTACATTGGACTGACATAATTGTATGAGATATGTAGTTGTGCATAGTAACAAGATAGTATGGAAATTATGTTACATAGGCCATTGAGTATAGGGAGAAAGTGATGTTCCTTTATGGAGAACCAATGGGAAGATTCATGGAACTTATCACCCATCGAAAGCAACCTAAATTTTGGAGTGGTGTTGGGTTTGTTTTCCTTATTTTAAATCATTCCATATTAGAAGCTTGTCGCTGCGGGCATAGCCAAATGAATACTCTTAATGTCACTGTGATGCTCTTGGCATCACCTGCTAGCCATCTGCGCCAAGACTGCATTCTCCAAGGGCACGACCGAATGACACCTCTTGATGTTGTTGCAATGCTCTTGGCAACCCTTATTAGCCATCTGAGTCAGGCCTGGATTCAATCTCATCCCAACTCTTCGCATCCTCTTCAATCTCCAGCTTTGGAGCTTTACTTCAACCATTAGGGGAATTTTGAGGTCTAAATGGGCTTCCCAAGGAAATTATAAAATAATAGTGGAAATAATAAAATAAGATTTGATTACATCATCAAATTTTAGAGGGAAAAAAGAAAAAACTACTTTTTCAACTCCTATTTTCAACTTATCTCCCAAACTTTTTGCTCAAATTTTGAGTAGGAGTACTCGTTGGGTGCAAAATTTAATTCCTCATCCAAGGAGTACCCATGTTTCATACTTTCAATGGACCCTTCTACACGAAAAATGAGAAATACATAAAAAATGTGAAAATGTGATTGCAATCACATTTTTTATGTATTTCTCATTTTTCATGTAGTAGGGTCCATAGAAATTATGAAAAATGGGTACTCCTTGGATAAGGAATGAAATTTTTCATCTAACGATTACTCCCGCTCGAAATTTGAGTAAAAAATTTCGGAGATAAGTTGAAAATACAAGTTGAAAAAGTAGTTTTATTATTTTATTGCTTAAAAAATGGTGAATCATCCCCCATGGTTGACATCATCATCTTGAATCCTATGGGTTATTATAAAGTTTATTTTGGTTGTACATTTTTCTTAGTAGACCCATTTTGGATCTCAAAATCCCCCTAATGGTGGCTCTTTATCGAATATTGGCAGCATAGGGTGTTGTTTCGAGCACCAAACCGCCAATTTCTAATTCTCTCATGGAAGATATGTTATACATTAAAATAACCCCCTCATCATATCATAGGAGAAGGACACTTTTTTTGAAGTAAATACCTAATTTAAAAGCCTATTTTCCAGGGTAAAAAACCTCAAAAATAGTCAACAAGAGTTATAACACTACACAACTCCTAGTAGAGTGTGTTAGTGCCTAGGCTAACGCATTTTTTTTGCCTAAGGGGAAGCGTTACTAAGTTTTAATAAGGTCTGAAGGTCAAAACATGAGTTGACTGACTGACATCCTGAATTTCACTCAACAAGTCAACTCAAAAAGTACGAAACTTGCAGATCAGTCTTCACTTTGGATAATTCCAAACCTATCTAAGTTATATGGAAGAGGAAACAACCATAAATCAAGGTAATTTCCTAGTTTTTTTCTTATTGGAACTAATGGAATAAATGTAAAGGAGGATCCTCTCCACTCCTATAATTGGAGGCTAACACATTGTGACAAAGTTTGAATGGTTTCTCAATGGTGTGAGGTTATAATGCTTGTATGATTCATTAAGAATTGAGAGCTTAAGCATTGTCATGCCAAGGTGTTGAAAGAGAGAGTGCAGCTGAGGGACTAGAGGAGGCTGGTCAAGCCGATATGGTTGTAATACTCCTTCTTTGATTTAATAATATAGAACTGTCTCTATTCTGTCCGTTTGTTAGAATTTATATTGTATTGATTCATATATTTGTTCAATGACACATGTGATAAATGGCTTAGATGCATGCTTGTTTATATTACGTTATATGTTATTTTTTTTATTATTAAGCTTTTTATATCGTGAAGATTACACTTTCTCTTGTTTGTATGTAGGATCTGATCTAGGAGATAGTGGGGAGGCCTTCCCCTTCACTACATTTACATCTCCAACAGGGTTGCACGATGGGTTGAGGTAACTCTTCTCTCTTTGACTTGGTCAATCATTAGTTAACATGAATGTATGCATGTTTTCTTTGTGACAGTTTCAACTAATCTTACTGTCTACCTTGGGTCCCGGGAAGACCCGAGAGGGAATTTCACTCACTACCACCTATGCAATTTAACCTATAGCAGAATTGGCGACTCCACTAGGGACTGTTGCTTAGTTCTTGGTTGTGTTCTTTCAGTCCATACACCTTTATTTCTCTCCATGACTTCATGTACTCATTGCTTCCCTTTCTAACCACTCAGTGTGCTTACCCACCTTCTTTGATGTTCACAACCTCATATCAGACCTTGAATTACCTCTTTTCTAGCCTATGCCTTTGTAACATGCCCTAACTGTGTAGACCAGATATTTATAACTCTCACATGGCTTTTGACCAGACTGTTAGTCCAGCTTCTAATGCTCTGCTTGGTCTCCTGAGAAGCATTATCCAACCAAAACCTTGACATTCAACCAATCCTTTGAATTCCTGGGCTAACAAGCTGCCTGTAGTCTCTTCTGATTTTATGTAACTATATTTTGTGATTGGTTGGCTGTCTGCATACCACTTTTTTTTTTTTAATACTAAGTGAATTTTTTTTAAGAAAAGAGAAATGAAAAATTTTCTTAGTTTTATGTTGTAGCTGATTAGATTATGTATATATTGGGTTAATTTGTTAGAGATCATTGTATATCTGCATTTTTTGAACTTCATTTTGGATATGTGTTACTACATGGATGTATAGACAACCTCTCCTTGTAGGAAGATCTTTCATCGAATGAAAATTTAAAGCATATTTCTTGAATGGATTCTGTCAAAGTCACATAAAACTCCACACGTCAACTTCCCCTTCAAAGAGTTTAATATGAGTACACATAAAATTAAGTGCTTAGTAAAAATAATCAACAACTCTTTTTTTATCTTACATGTAGATTAGTTCAGGCTAGGATCTTGGGCTAGATAGTGGTGAGAAGACTGCTCAAGATCACAAAACTGAAAACTAATGTAATTAAAGAGACCAAAAACCTCCTGCACTCATATCATCTGGGACTGCTCCCATAATAAAGGAGTTAAGCGCGAGACAACATTAGAGTGTGAGAGAAGGTATCCTGCCTTCGATTACATTTCCAGTGGGTATTTTGTATATTTTGGTTCCCCTCGAGGATGTCAGAACTGGTTCGGGGATCCAAGTGTCCTGCCTGTTAGTTTCAGTATTTACATCCTTCCACCAGTGATCAAAAAATCTCTCTTCGTATAATATTATGGTTCCATTCTGAAATTTTTGTTATTCCATTAGGTCATCATGCAAAAAATTGGTCACTTGGTGCAGATTTAGGTCAAGCTTCACTCTTTTAAGAAATTTCATTACTTGCTGGCTCATTTCATCACTTTGCTAAGTGTGCATCAGTTATGAGTTGTTATCATCATTTCAATCCTTTCATCATGAATTTCATTCAATTAGAGTCTTCATTAGGTCTTAGGGTTTTCAAGGTCAATCAAATGACCATTTGCATGCATAAAATACCAGCAAGTAAGAGAGTGACAATAAAAACATTTCATTATGAAAGATTGATTTGTAAATTTAATTTCAATTCAATATGTAATTTTATGTTTCTTAATATGTAATAATTTCTCATGATTCCAAGAAGCTGCATACTCAAGGTTCTAATCAACCAAATAAGTATATATTCTAAAAATCCATAGTGTTCAAAAACCATCAAAAGATCAAATCCAAAGATCAGATTCAAAAGGTAAAATGCAATGTCAAAGTTGATTTTAAAGGAAATATGGGTCCCATAGCCAAATTATGAAAATTCACCAAGTATAAAAGGCCATCAAAGACCAAAAAGACACTCATTGGCATCCTCATGCATTGAGCTCTCAAAATCCCATGTCAAAAAACGAATTGTGAGCAAGAAAATCATTTTTTTTTCAAGTGTTGTACTTCTCCTTAAGGGGCTTCTCTTTTGAAAGACAGGGCATTGTGCTTCTCCTTAAGGCGCTATGCTTTTACTAGGCAGGCGCTGCACTTATCCTTAAGGTGCAGAACTTTTGCAAAATTTCTTCCATAGCTCCAAATCTTCAGTGCAACTGCTCCAGCCATCAAAAAATTGTTTCTTCATCCCAATGCAAGTAGGTTACATCTCTCTTAATCCTCCCTTCAGTTTATAATTTTAATTCATGGTGTAAACCCTCCTCATTTACCATTTCATGTTTTGAGTCAAGAAACCCTAGTTTTCACCATTGCAAGCCAAATTGGTTTCCTCTAGACCCTATTTTACCTTCCCACACTATAAAATCACTCCCCTTATCCCTACATTACCTTATCCCTTATCGCCAAGTCCCATTTCCTAAAACTCTAATCCTAGACTGCATTTTCCTAGGTAGTCCCACCATATCCCTGTGATCAAATTCCCTACACTATCTCCCTAATTTTTTCTATCCCCCACCACTTCCCAAAGCTCCATAATTTCCTTCCCCAATCACTAAATTTTCCTACACTAATTCCAACTCCATAAACATACTATACTACCCCTTTCCCTTCCCCTTCCCTAGGGTTTCAAAACAAGAAAAATATTATCGAGGAGGAAAGACATATTATGGAGGAGGAGATGAACATAGAAGAGGAGAGGAGACAACACAAAGGAGGCAGGATTTTGAGGCTTGAACCATCCAACACTAGAGAATTGTTGGCCTCACCCATGATAGTCAATTTCTTCAAACATGTGGGATGTTTTTACTATTGTGAAATGGTCCAAAGAGTACAACATCACCCTTCTTTGACCAGAGTTTTCATCTCTAACCTCAAAGAAAATCAAGTGACCATTGCAGGAGTAACCTTCACCATCTCCAGAGATACAATTGCTGCAACCACATGGATACCTAATGTGGGTGAGAAGTGGTTTAAGGCCAAAGATATAGATACCTAGCATTATGAACCATTTCTCAAGCCAAGGTACAAAAATGATAAAAAGAAAGTCTTTCCTCTCAGCCACCTACTTGACAGAGTTTCTCCCATGATGAAGATCATCATGAATTATTTCACCTGTGAGGGAAGATTCTCTAGACTATATTCCTATCACATCAGATTGCTCGTGCATTTCACAAGAGTGAAATTTCTCAATATCCCTCACTATTTGTCTAGGAGTATTGACAAAATGTCATACATAGTGCAGAATAGAGTGTATGAGCATCACATGAACAACCTATTTCATCACTCTCTAATAAAATCATTGTCCTTCATCATCTCAATCAACTAAATATTTCAAGGGAGACCTTCATTAATAATTATGCCTTCAATACTCCACTACCCCATCCCATAGGACCAATTCCACCACTAGCGTCAGTGTCTCAAAGACAAACAAGGTCATCTAGCAAGGCTATAATCAAAGAGGTTAATGAAGTCAAAAAGGTAAAAAACTACTAGAGGGGACCTAGGCAAATATTTTCTCCACATATTATGGAAGGGGCGTTGCCTTCTTCATCAGAAAATTAGGTACACTAGGATGAGCAACAAGAAGAGACATTTTTCCATGAAGAGGAAGATCTTCATGAGGAAGAAAGAGGCTTTGAGTTGATGGATTTGGATGATAAAGATGATCAGGAGCCCTCAAAGATGATGATCAAAGAGAAGGATGTCATGATCAAATAATTGTAGGACAACATGTCAAGAGCTCAATTTATCCTATCATTCCTTGAACAAGAGAACAAGCAGCTGAAAGACAAGCAAGTACTCATTGAGCTAGAGATGCTAAAGGAAAAATGATAAGCCACCAAGGGTAAGGAAATGATGGAATTTTATGATTCTGACCATGATGATAATAAAACCATCATGACAAGACCAAAAACAGGAGGTCTAAAGAAATCTCTATAGCAACAAAACATGAGGCAGAGCAACTAATTTTTGAAGAAAGGATTGCCAAGGAAGTTGAATATGATAGAAATGTATGGCTAGATAGGGTAAACCTCTACCTTGATAATCTCCTTCAAAAGGTAAAAAAAGACAATGAAATGCTCACACATGTCTAATAGGTACATCACTAGGAACAAGATCTACAACAACAAACTCAAGCAGTTGAATGAGAAATACAAGCAAGCCCTAATGAAGAAAAAGGAGGAAGATATACTTGAGATCCTTTCTGATGCTTCCCTGATTGCTTTAGGCACATAATCAACTCTTCATCTACCTATTTTGAAGGTTTTTGGGTAATTTTTTTCAATTTTGGCCATTTTGACAAATTTTGACAGGTTTTTAGCACAGTCCACCTGCCAAAAGCGCGACGCATAGGGCGTTGCGATTATTCTAGGAGCCTCAAAATGAAAACTTTCCACCACCATTGGATTAATAATGACTTCTACATAAAAATTTGACTATTGGCACACCAAAAGTGATCATTCTGGCACGGAGAAATGGCCAAAAACACCCAAACAAATCACCTTTCTACCTCATTTTTCAGGCTGGCACTATGCTTTTGACTAGTCGTGGGACATTTGAATTTTTAGGGCCTTTTGAGCTCAATTTGGACTTAATAAAGGCCTCCAAAAGTATCCTTGAAGTTGGCACTGCACTTCTACTTCAGGGCTGCACTTTTGCTTCAGGTGCTGCGCTTTTTCCAGTTGGACGATATTTTCAAAATTTTCGATATTTCTCAGTTGTTGATAGAATTTTTAAGGTTTTACTAATGTAATTCATACTTTTAAATGTAATTATTACCTAAATAGTTACGAGAGGGTAGATACATTAGGTAAAAGTGGATTTTTGGCTAAATGAATCAGTTTCACCAAAGTTAGGGAAGAGTTTTTTGACCTCCCTAGTCTTTGGGTTTCCAGTTGAGAATTTTGTGGATCAGTTCTGCAAGTTATGGATTCGACCCTGTTAAACTTCTATATTTCACAGTATCACAATTTGCAAGAGGAAATTGTTTCTAATTAAGTGTGATGGTGAGAAAATCCATACTAACCCATTCATTATCATTCACCCTCTCTTACCCTTCATCTTTTCCAAATTATGAACTTCAACGCCCCAAATCCCATTTAAACCCCCAAGAACTACATACATAACCTTTCGGGAATTCATTAGCAGCTCCTCCCCCCCCCCCCCCCCCATCAAACAATCATGGAATACAACATTACACCATAAAACTTACCCTTTTCCACCTTTTCGCTTTATCTTTCTACTTTACCTTTTTCATTGCTATATCATTGCTTTCACTTACCATATGCCTTCCCAATTACCCGATTGCGATTAATGTGGGGGAATTTCTCCTTGACATGCCACCCTTTCGCCCACCATCCATCGCACATCGCAAAATATAAACTTCGCATATGAGAGATTATGAGTTTTTTCACTTCGCAGCAAAACCTTAAAACCTGCGATGTGTGATATCCATCGCATCGCAAGATCATGAATTTACTTGTTTAACCACACCGTTTCACATCACACATTTTATAACTTACCTCTTAAGAGCCCGCAAGGTAATTTATTTAAGTTGCGATGCAGTTGGCCCCACCATAGCAGCTCCACCCCCCACTTCAGGCCACTTGAAATACATAGATATATCATATATTCTATAAAACCTCATAAACCTTACCTTACCATAGAAACCTTTCACCACTTTATCACTCTGCCAATGTAGTGGGCTCCATCTCCATCCTGCCACATCATCCTCAGTTAGCGCAAATCTCACTTCGCGTATTTTAGTGTTTACCACATTCCCCAAACTCTAAACTCTACGACATGTGGTAAAATATAAATATTGTGATGTGTGATGTGGGTGGGTCCCAATCGCATGTCACACTTCACATGTTTTAGAATTTAACCCACGCGCTCATAAAAAAACCTTAAGAGTTGCGATTTGCGATAGGCGTTAGTCCCACCTTACCTACCACATCACCTCCTTTCTCCTCGCACTTCACACTTCACATATCTTAGTGTTTACCTCCGCCGCCCATAACAAAACCTTTCCAAATTGCGATTGCGATGTGGGCCAGGTCCCACCTTCCTGCCACATCAACTCCCCTTCCTCGCACTTCGCACTTTGCATATCTCAGAACATAACTCCCGCTTCCCTTAACAAAACATTGCGATCTGCAGGCTGCGGTCGGGTCCACATGTGTGCCACGTCATTCCACCTCTAATCAACCTCCACCTTGCCTCCTTCTCCGCTCCTCTTCTCCTCATCTGAAGGTCCTTATTTCATTTCGCACTCCCCACAGCTTTGGAACTTTAACCATGGGGGGGTGGGTCCAAAATGGGTGGTATCCCTTACCACCATCCTTGCTATGTGTCGCCCCTCTGCTAAATCGTAGCCCCCTCATCCGTTACCACTTACCACTTGAGCTCCCCTCTGAAAGGTTGTTTCCACTATCCTCCAAACCACTGCCAACCTGTGACCGTTGCCATTGCTACCGCGCCACGTCCTCCATCCTTTTTCCATGTCCACCAACCACCATCCCTTCACATCCGAGCTTATGGGTTTGTGCACTATTTTTCCACATGGCAGGAAGACTCGGGTAGGACCCGACAAGGAGAAAAAAAGCAAAGCGAGGCTAAACATTACAAGGAAATAGACAGAAAAAGTCATGTCAAACGTTTTGGGATATAATAGCAGAAAATGAAGGGGCAACAAACACATCAAGCACAACTATTGATTCAAGCACCCTAACAATTTAATAATACCACAATTGTTTTCTAAAGAGGAAGAACCAAATTTTCATAGCCCTCCTTGCCTCTTCGGCATCATTCGAACTAGCTTATGATCACTTTGCAAATTAATAACAGACTTCTAAGGCCACTGTCATGGCCAGACCTATCTTATCACCTCTTGCATGGTTCCACTTGTCAAGTTCTGCTTGAATGTAATCACTGCAGTAGACAGATTAATCGACTTAATTTTTGTATAAATATTGCACGCATTAGCAGTATGAGAGGGGCCAGAAGGGGAAAAAACCATTATAATAGACTCTACTGGTTATAAGCACTCTCTTGTGGATGAATAAAAGATTATTCTATTTTCCAAATTTTTCTGTCATGTTTTGTGGTGACGTGCTTCCCTTATGTAATTTGTGTTTCTTCTGTTTTACATATTTTTTTCTTTTCTTTAATATGGATAGAAATTTTTATGTAGGATTTACCATGGGGTACCCTGCTCAGTCTTGAAACAGTACATTATGTTTTCCTCTGCGAGTTGGATGCAGAATTCAGAGACGGTCTGCTCTGCATCCACGTTGAATCACCGAAATGTAGAATTCAGAGACAACCTGCTCTGTGTTCCTGTTGAACCTTAATCTCCTCTTTTCCATCTCACCAGCTATAAATATCCATTAATATGGCTAGCTTTCCTAGTTTCACCCGACCTCAGTTGTTCATCCATTTGAATCTGTTTGCACCTGTTTGACTCCATAGCCCAATGGTCCCCTTCTACTGCCTCAACCAAATCTTCAAACAAACCCCTATGCACTAATATCTAGCCTAAAATTCCCCTGTAAGCAAAGCTAATTCTAACAGAGAGAGCACTCTTTTATTCTAGGAAGGCTAGGTCCTGGATTCCAAAGCATTTTGATGTTGCACCACCGTGGTTCTATATTCAACCTTTGGAATTACGGGGTGATAACATAATGGAGACTCCACTGGGGAAAAAAATTATCTTCCTCAAGAAGTACATCAAAGTTTCGATCTGATCACTGATGGTGGAAGTGACCAGACATAAGAAGGCTGCATTATTCACCTGGTTACTCCATGATTCAAAGAACTCATCTTTTGAGCATTCATGGTGACTCCACAACATGCTGACCAGAGTTCCTGCTGAACAAGGTGACAAGGTTTGTGGAAGAACTTCTATCTACTGAAGTTTTAAATGCAATCAAGAATTAGTTATCAAGATTTCAGCTTGATGAATAATTTCTTGCAGTTGTCTTTCTCATTTTGAAGTCAAGAAAATTTAGTCCTGAAGCTAATTTTTTTTTCTGGAGATACTTGTTGAAAGATATGAAACTGGTATTGAAATTTTGAATTCTCAAATTCAGTCATACAATTTTTGAGATCCTAAAGAATCGTTGGAAAATATTCCTTCCCCTAAGCAAGAGGAAATTGTACTACCTCTTGACTTACATATTGAGTATGATTGTGCTTTCAAGTACCAAACTGAAGATTACATTTCAAGGCTTAATATTGCAGATACAACTGACCAACTAGTCATTGAAGGCCTAGAAGCAAAAAAATTACATCATGCTTTTATTGATCTTATAGCATATTTTATGGAGGTTCTTTTTAGCTCAAGTTTTCAAACATATATTATCTATAAGGATCAAATAAATCAGTAGTTTCCATTACATATTATAACTTTGGTTATGAGGACACATAATCAAATTATGCTAATGATATTCCTAACAAGAAGTCAAGTTGTCCATCTATTTTTGTTGTTGCTTGACTAAATGCACTGGCATTATTGTATCATTTAGAACCATAACAATTTCAGTAGAGTACGGTAGGTAGGTGTGAAAATAAGCTTAGTACTCTGAGTGTTGTGAAACTAGCTCCAAAAATAGAAGAAAAGAGATATCAAAGCCTTAGAAATAAGCCACTTCGAGGGGGAAACCTCCAATACATTACATGAATGAAAAATTCTTGGATGATACAAATAGAAAAACTTCCTTTCTATATATAGGAGTCCATGGGGCCACAATGTAATCCTAGCCGACCTAACAATAATAATGTAAGGTCACAATAATAACAATATGGCGGTTACAGGGGTACAACAATAACAATAAGGGGCACTACACTAACATAATAAGGGACTACACTATTAATATAGGGACTTAACATGCCCCTATCATTCAAACAATGTTGTCCTCAATGCTTGATTATTTCTTGATGCTTCTGTATAAAATTCTCATCCTCCCATGTGGAATCTTCTTCACGAAAGTTCTTCCACTCGCTGAGATACTCTGAAATTGATCCTACTTACTGAGTTCTTGTTTTTGTGACTGCATCAGAACTTATTTTGATGTGATTTTGATATTTCTGTTATTTCATTAGATTCCGCACCAAAGTTAGGTTATCCTTTGAGAGTTGGAGAACTTGTTTTTGATGCTCGATGTCATCTTCCACTAATTTATCATCCATATTAGATATTATTTGATCCTTCAAACCATCCAACTTAGCCTCCATTTCTACCTTTAAACCATCTATTTCATCTTCGGTTTCTCTTCGTAAGATTGAAATTTGTTGCACTTGGTACTGTAATTTTGATAGCTCATACTACAATTCTTCCTCTTCATGCATCATAGTATAGCTTTTTGAGGGCTTAATGGGTATGGAATTATTTTTTTGAGGCATTTTAGAACCCAATACTAATATGTATGCTTCAATATTCCCTTGGAATCAATTCAACTTGATTCTTCAAACAAGACTTATGCAATTCAGAAAAAAAAATACACACCTTTTACTTGCTTTTGAGGAGCTCGATATTGAAATTGAATTATCTCTATATTTGTGGATCCTCAATATCTGAAATTTGGCCCTGTAGTAGCCCTCTGAAGTTTCTTTCAAATTCCACAGGTCTAATCTAATTTGGATTATTCAAGACAAAGTTATGTCTAGTCTCCCACAATGACCCAAATATGGAATGGTTCAGTAGAGCGAACTTGTACGACTTGCCACGTGTCACAGTTTCCTCCTTTCGCTCTGAAATTGATAGAAAGCAAACTAAATTCAGCGTAATTGTAGCGAATTTTTACATCATTCCAATCCGATGCTCAGAGAGAGAGCTATGAATATTTTCCCACGATCACCTCTTTGAGATGCAATTCAGAAGCCTAAAAAAGCCCTAACTTCCACAGATGATATCTCCAAAAATATTGCGAACCAAGAGCTGAAATTTTGCGACGCCTTTCCTTGGGATTTTAGCTTCACGTTCTAAAAATTTCAATATTTGAACCTTCGTAGAAAAAAAACTATAGCGAAAATTCCACGATGACCTATTTGGAGTAGCAAAACCCTAGAATCCAAAGCTCTGATACCAAATGTTGTGAAACCAGCTCCAAAAATAGAAGAAAAGAGATATTAACGCCTTAGAAATAAGCCACTTCGAGGGGGAAACCTACAATACATTACATGAATGAAAAATTGTTGGATGATACAAATGGAAAAACCTCCTTTCTATATATAGGAGTCCATGGGGCCACAATGTAATCTAGTGGGGCCACAATGTAATCCTAGTCGACCTAACAATAATAATTTAAGGGCACAATAATAACAATATGGGGGTTATAGGGGTATAAAAATAACAATAAGGGGGGCTACACTAACATAATAAGGGACTACACTATTAATATAGGGACTTAACAATGAGAATATTTTTGGTTTTAGCTTCAAATTTCTTTCCAGTTTTCAGTACAAGTGTATTGTATACTTCAGTTTGCAGAGAGTGTTGATTTTATATTCTCATCCAAAGAGGTTTTATAGTAGACTAAGTTGCAGATTTGGGATCAGCCCAATGGATCATGTCACTAGTCTACGGTGTTCTTGACACCTCCTTAGGGAGCTGCCATCCCCAGCTGGAGCCACTCTTGGACTCTTGTATTTCACAGTATCACAAGTTGCAAGAGGAAAGTGTTGTTGATTAAGTGTGATGGTGAGAAAACTCCATATTTCCCCCATTCATTACCATTCACCATCTATTACCCTTCATCTTTTCCAAATTCTAAACTCTAATGCACCAAATCCCATTTAAAGCCCCAAGACCTACATACATAACCTTTCGGGACTTCATTAGTAGCTCTGCCCCCCCATCAAACAGTTGTGGCATACAACATTACACCATAAACCTTACCCTTTTCCGCCTTTCCACTTTATCTTTCTACTTTACCTTTTTCATCGCTATATCAATGCTTTCACTTACCATCCGCCTTCCTAATTCCCCGATTTTGATTAAGGTGGGGCCATTTCTCCTTGGCACATCACCTTTTCCCCCACCATCCATCGCACTTCGCAAAATATAAACTTTGCAGATTCACGATTATGACTTTTTTCACTTCGTAGCAAAACCTTAAAGCCTGCGATGTGCGATATCGATCGCGTCGCAAGATTGTGACTTTACCTATTTAACCACATTGTTTTGCATCAAAAAATTTATAACTTACCTCTTAAGCACCTGCAAGGTATTTTTTTTAAGTTTCGATGTGGTTGGCCCCACCATAGCAGCTTCGTCCCCCACTTCAGGCTGCCTGAAATACATAGATATATCATATACTCTATAAAACCTCATAAACCTTACCTTACCATAGAAACCTTTCACCACTTTATCACTCCACCAATGTTGTGGGCCCCATCTCCATCCTGCCACATCATCCTCAATCAGTGCAAATTGTACTTTGCGGATTTTAGTGCTTACCGCATTCCCCAAACTCTAAACTCTGCGAAATGCGGTAAAATATAAATATTGCGATGTGCGATGTGGGTGGGTCCCAATCACATGTCGCACTTCACATGTTTTAGAATTTAACCCCCACACTCTTAACAAAACCTTAAGAGTTCTTATTTGCGATAGGCGTCGGCCCGACCTTACCTGCCACATCACCTCCTTTCTCCTCCCACTTTGCACTTCGCATCTTTTAGTGTTTACCTCTACCACCCATAAAAAAAACTTTTCAACTTTCAATTACAATGCGGTTCAGGCCCCATGTTCCTGCCATGTCAACTCTCCTTCCCCACACTTCTCACTTCGCAAATTGTAGAACTTACCTCTCATTGTCCTTAACAAAAAATTGCAATCTACGGGCTACGGTTGTGTCCCCCATGTGTGCCACATCATTCCACCTCTAATCGCCCTCCACCTTGCCTCCTTCTCTGCTCCTATTCTCCTCATTTGATGGTCCTTGTTTCATTTTTCACTCCCCACAATTTTGAATGTTAACCATGGGGGGGGGGGGTCTGAAATGGGTGGTATATCTTACCACCATCCCCGCTATGTGTCACCCCTCTGCTAAATCGTACCCCCCTCTAAAAAGTTGTTTCCACTGTCCTCTGAACCATTGTTGACCTGTGATTGTCGCCAGTGCCACCACGCCATGTCCTCCATCAACTGTCCACATCTGTCAAACACCATCCCTTCACATTCAAGCTTATGGGTTTGTGCATTATTTGTCCACATGGCAGGAAGACTTGGGTGGGACCCGACAAGGAACAAAAAGGCAGAGCGAGGCTAACTGTTACAAGGAAATAGACAAAAAAGGTCGAGTCAGGTGTTTTGGGATATAACAGCAGAAACTGAAGGGGCAGTAAACACATCAAGCACAGTTATTGATTCAATCACCCCATGAATTTAATAATCCCACAACTATTTTATGAAGAGGAAGAGCCAAAGTGTCAGAGCCCTCCTTGCCTCTTCGGCATCATTCGAACTAGATTATGATCACTCTGCAAATTAATAACGAACTTCTAAGGCCACTCTCATGGCCAGACCTATCTTATCACCACTTGCATGGTTCCACTTGTCAAGTCATTCTTGAATGTAATCACTACAGTAGACAAATTAACTGACTTAAGTTTTGTATAAATACTGCATGCATTAGCATTATGAGAGGGGCGGGAAGGGGAAAAAGCCATTGTAATAGACTCTGATCATTGTAAGCATTCTCTTGTGGATGAATAAAAGATGATATTTTTTTCCGAATTCTTATGTCATGTTTTGTGGTGAAGTGCTTCCCTTATGTAATTTGTGATTCTTTTGTTTTACGTACTATCTTCTTTTCTTTACTGTGGATAGAAATTTTTGTGTAGGATTTACCATGGGGTACCCTGCTCATTCTTGAAATAGTACATTATGTTTTCCTCTGAGACTTGGATGCATAATTCAGAGTCAGTCTGCTCTCCATCCACGTTGAACCACCGGAATGCAGAATTCAGAGACGGTCTGATCTGTGTTCCCGTTGAACCTTAATCTCCTCTTTTCCATCTCACTAGCTGTAAAGATCCATTGACGTGGATAGCTTTCCTGGTTGCACCTGACCTCAGTTGTTCATCCATTTGGATATGTTTACACCTATTTGACTCCATAGCCTAATGGCCCCGTTCAGCTACCTCAACCAAATCTTCAAAAAAATCCATATGCACTAATAGCTAGCCTAAAATGCCCCTATAAACAAAGCTATATCTAAAAGAGAGAGCCCTCTCTGAGTCCAGGAAGGCTAGGTCCCGAACTCCAAAGCAGTTTCATGTCTCAATCTGTGGTTCTTCCTTCAACCTTCAGAATTACGAGGTGATAATAGACCCCCGAGTTGGGGATAATCAGTATTGGTCTATATTATTCACTTATTTTCTCATAGAAAGGGTTGGATGTTGTTGGATTTATCTTGGAACACTTTTTGTAATAATACTTTTGGAAAATAATAACAGATTGAGTTGCAGCTATTTTGATGTAATTCTTGTGGTAAAGTTATTTGACATTATTTCTTCTTATGTTATGAAAATGTGTGAATGTATTGTGATTCATATTCATTCTATTTTTTAATGTAATTGTTTCCTAAGTCAAAAAGACAAAATTCATGAAGCTTATGCTCTGTTTTGGAGGAATAATTACGGTTTGTTTCATCCTCTTCTGAGTAGAAATGACTATATGATCGAAGCATAATAATCCATTTTCCTGCGCATGGCGTAGAGGGAATGCGCATATAGGTGCGACATGAGTGCAAAGGTGGTGCGAAGGAGGAGAAACTAGTCATTGGACCAGTGAAACTGGGTGAAAAATCTATTTTATCGTTGGATGAAGTAGGTTTTATGCATTTAATGAGATGATCTTATGGGATTTTTTAGCTATTTTATGGAGGTAAGTTGCATTTAATGGAGATCTGATCATTTTCACCTTGGATTTCGTATCATAAATGAAGGGATGGGTCACATTTGGTTCCTTTTCTTTCTAAATGTATTGTACCCTAAGCTTCTATGTGACTTGTGCAGTAAGTTTGTTTGTGAGCATTATATGTCTAGCTGAGAGACCCTAGCATCTAACTTGAGTAATCCGAAATCTATGTTTTTCCCAAGAATGATGACCACCAATCTAGAGAGCGTGCCATCTGAGGAGAACTCAGTGCCACTCACATCATTGACAGAGCCAAGGTCAGATTATTTCCATGAAGTGGTGCCTAAGGTTGAAGAATTCGTGTCTACACCCGCTAAGGGAAAGGGAAAGATGAAAAAGGGGTAATCCTCCAAGCCCTGGACCTCTCCAACAGATGTGACATCCCTGCGCCAAGCTACAAAGGAGAGGTCTGTTATGGGTGATCCTATGAAGAGACCGAGGAGCGCCACTGAGGACACTGTGCTCGCTGAGTCAATCTCATGGCAGTCGTCGTATGTCAAGCCGCACAGACCCTCCATGCGTGTGTCGAAGAATGTAGATGTGTTAAGGGACTAACTTCAGATGCCACTGATACCGCAGGTCTTCCCTCTTATTGAAGATATGTTCAGCAAGGTCCCTCATGTAAAATTTGATGATTATGATTGAGCGAATGAGCATATATTCCCCGAGTTGGTACCATAATATTACCTAGAGCGTGTGCTCTATGATGATGTGGTGAAGGTTGAGCCTATGTTGTGGGTGTGCAGGATAAGCAATGTTGGGATCCTCAATCTTCTGAGGATTCCTCACTTCGAGAGGTACCCTATCACCATTATCTGTGTGCGCCAGCTATTGGCTTTAATGCACGAAGGTTGCCTATGGATTCAAAGACGTATCCCAATAGATGTCACGTTGATCCACCAAATCACGGGCCTGCCCAAGAAGGGGCCTCATCCTATGGCTAGTTTCTGAAAGAGAAATGAGCTCAAGGTTGCTATGAAGGTGAAGAAATATTACCAGGTTGGACGGGACGCTCAAGGATTCTTGGTGTAACAGATTGCAGACCCAGGTGTGCGCCTAGGAACCTTAGTCCTTGGCTAAAAATTGATGTGCAAGTGCTACCCAAATACAGTCCTTGCACATGTGATTACGTTGGCAGGCCAATGCGAGAAGGGGGTCAGCTACAACTGGTCCCAATATATCTGCTAAGAGTTTCTGGACAATGTGCACGGGGTGCAAGAAGAAGGAAATAAGTTTTTCTACTCTTGGTTGTTTCTATTGATTGCATTGGTAGCGTGGGAGACTCCAGAGGGTGCATTCCTCCCATAATTCAAGTATGGTGTATGCGAGGGGGAATGTTATGCCAATTTGTGGGATTCAACTGACCCCAAATGTGTAAAGTAAAACAAAATATTTTGGGTTCTATTTGAGGGCACGCTGGCGGAAAAAATACATTCACGACCCAGATTATCCTTAACAGCATATGAACAATATAAAAGTATCTCATATTTTTAGGTAACCATGCAGCATGTGCAGGTTAGGGCGCGCAACGACCCTGTCTAGTATAACTTTCCCTTTACGGTGACTGAAGCGGAGATCCACCAGGTCATTGTGACCAAGACAACAGCATGTAAATTTGGGCTTGGCTCCACCCAGCCCGTTACAACATCCACTTATGGAAAGGAGACAACTCCAAGAGATAAATAAAAAGAAGCAGAGCAGCGCACTGAAAAAGATGTGCAAACAAGCGCAGAAAATGATTTTGGAAAGGATACAGAGCAGGAAGCAAAAAAATACATAGAGAAAGATCTTGAGGGAGAAGTCTATGTGGACCTTAGAGGTCTCGATGGGTTGGATGGCAGTGGCACAGAGTCTTTGTGCGGAACAAATCGTGGTGCAGAAACCACCAAGGGTTGGTGAAAGAAGAGAAAGGGCTCTAGGGTTGGAGGAACAAAGGAGGTCACTCTGACAAAAGATGACCTGGACAAGATAGCAGATGTAGTCGTATTTTCCTCTGAAAACAAGTGGACCACCATAGAAGAGCAGTACAAGGCTACGGTCAAAGCATTACAATCGAGATTGTAGGTACCACAGTTGAAGACTGATAGTATACAAGTGAGTGTGAATCAAGCAAGGCTGATTCATGCGAGCCAACCTACAAGAATGATCATCGCCACACTAGACAGGAGGATCTGCCCCTTTCTTGGGTGCTGTAGTTACCTTGGAGCAGCCAAAATTGTGTGCATAGGTGCAGACCTGCCTAGAGGTCGGGATTTATTTATCTATGTTGCCGAGTGGAAAGTTGCACGCTATTCAAACCATTATAAAAAATGAGATGCAGTGCAGGGAGGCGCGCGTGTAGAAACAACTGAGAAAAGGTGAGAAAAAGGTTGCAACCAAGACCGAAGAGTCACTCCAAGCCCATACGTCACAGTAGGAGGTTGTAGCTCAGCGAATAGAGTTGGAAATTTTGATTGACGGACTGTGAAGTGACCTTCTAGAGGTGGAAATTCCTGCATCCTCCGCACCACAAGTAAAAGTTAAAAGTTTTGTCGCAACACTGAAGGCTTCCTGGTCAAAGGTGAAGACAGTAAAAGAAAAGTTAGAATAGCAAATTGCAACATTGTGGGCTAAGCTCCAGCCAGAGACTCCCCCTGAGGTGCACGCGCAATGGTCAGCCTTGGTTAAGGAAGCATCAGAAAGCGTCAACGCCACAGTAGACAAGGGCTTAGCGCTGCTAGAACAACAATGGGACCGTGGAAATTTTTGCAAACACATCCACTGGTCAAGATAATTTCTCAATAATTTCATGCTAAGGAGCAGGCATTTGATGACCTTTAGGAGGCTCTGTCCACTTTTGTCCCTGTTCAGCACATGGCCCACTTGCACACTAGCCAGATTTTGCATGACGAAGTAGAGGAGATGTGGATAAAGAAGCAGATCATGACAAAGAACATGAATTCATGGGCCGACGAGGCAATGAAGTTGTCACAGGATCTTGATACAACTGTCAAGAACTTGAATCAGACTGATCAAAGCATCAACCTCGCCGCCAAAGGGTTGACATTACAGAAGTTGGTAGACATAACATAGAGTGCAACTAATTAGAGCACGGGCATCCTAGCGCCCTTTATTGCTACCATTGAAGAGTTGCAGACCAAGATGAAGAACCTGAAATTGTTGTCACTTGAGATAGGTCACAAGATTGAGTTGGGGGCTTGTTGGAGCGGGGTCACTTAGGACTAAATTTTGGATAACAATATAGTAATTTTTGTAAGTTAAGTCGTGCGCACTAAGCTAAGCATAGGTCAAGGGGATTTGGGGCGGGTCAAATACCCTTATGAGTTGTAATGGGAAAGAGGGTAGAACTAGGGGCCAAAAACCACAGTTTGTGGATATTAGATGAGCATAGGCTAAATATATAAATAGGAGTCTAGATCGAGTTGAATAGATAAAAATTAAGGAGTATGAACTATGTTTTGATGTTATGAGCTGAAAGGCAAACATCTCTGGGTTTAGAAGGCTCCTGTTGTCTGTGTGCACGGAGACCTTAAACATGTTGTGTGTAGACCCCGCTAGCTATGTGCAAGGGTAGAACAGAAGTATTGTAAGGAAGATATGAACTGTGAATGAATAAAGGAACATTTTGGAATAAATCTGACTATGAAATGCATCTTTATTATGTTTTATGATCTGTTTATGTATGTTATTTCTGTTTATTGTGTTATCTATGTTTGTGTTGAACACATAATCCTCTATGGGTAGGTGTGGAACGGGAAGAGTCACAAAGGATTCCAAGTGACCTTGGCAGATGAATCCAAGAGTCACACCATTGTATTATAAATGTACACTATGGTGAATAATATGAGTATCTCATGTTTATCTTTCTATGTGTGTATTTATCTTTCCTCATACACCATGTGTGTTTTTAACATGGTATCAAAGCCATGATGAGTGGCCTTCTTCCTCATTGTGAGTTTATGTGTTTATGTGTTAGGTTTTCTGCCTTGCATTGAATAGTGCTGGTCTTTGTGCCAGACAGCTTGCTGGTCTCTAACATTCCCCCGCTTCTTGGATTCTTCTCAAGCTATCTTTAAAATTTATTATTCCTTCCATAGCTCTTGATCAAAGTTTTATCAGTTTTTAGACACTGGAGAACTTAGTCGATTGATCGAATCCAATGCAGTCTAAGCTGGTTTGTGCTCAGTGTTTTGATTTCCAGCGGATTGCTTAGGATGAAAGATTTTTCTGAGTATATGCTTTTGTGTCTATATCTTTACGTTTATGTTTTCTTTGAATGTCCTTTCTTGGAATAAAAGTCCATTATTTCCAGAAATTTTAGGGTTTCAAGATCTCTGTGTTTTCCAATACCCATGGATCAGGGAATATAGCAAGGGGCTTTCCCGTTTAGTGCTTTGGTTGTGCATTCATGACTGCAATATCGTAGACAAAGTATAAATTAAAGCAATAGAAAGAAAATCCAAAAGATATGCTTCTCTAACGTGATTGTTAATATCGGTACAACTCGCTTTCTCACTTTAGTTTGTTGTAGGAATAATCGCTCGAGAAGCTTTTCCTATGGAATTCAGAGAAAGACAGTGGAGTTGAGAGATTTAGAGGAAATGGAGAGTGGGGATTGAATTATTTGGGTCCCGAGCCCCGTGCCCCACCAAAACGCACAACAAAAAGCAAAAGACAGATGCAGCAGCCCATGTATCGGTGGTGGGAACAGATGCAGTAGAAGAGACCCTTCCACTACAAGAGATGAGCTACAGGAGACAAAGCGTTTCACTAACCAACAGTGATGAAAACACAATTTTTTGGGAAAGTCTGCAGGCCCATGATAGAGGGTCCCTTAGCCAAATTAAACATTTGATTTTTCTAGGGGTTTGAGTTGCTCAAATCACTGCCTGGCCAGATCCCGCTTGCATCCTTACAAAATAATTGTTGAATGCAGAGCACTTGTCTAAAGTCTCAAATTTCAACCATGCCACATTGAAATCAAAAGACCAAATTCACTAGCGGAATAGAAATGACTGTACCAGAGATGTAATCCAAGGCAACAATTTAATCTTGCATTGAATTTATTATATGCAATGGTTAATTGATATAGTGTGCTTGATCATGACATATGAATTGAGCTAAATCAATGCATATGTATGTATTAGTGGATTGAGTTGATATGTTGAATTTAGTGGCATATTCATGTTGTTTATAGTCATTGTAGAGTTTGAGTAGCAACATTTAAAAGGCAGTAAGTTGTAAAAAAAAATAAAAAAAAATCTAGCCTAAGATATTAAGGTTGGAGGAAATGGCTAGGATTGATGATGCAATAGAGTTGTTGAATAACCTCATTCATTCCGGTGTTCATGATATGGTAAAAATGAACAAGAACACCCTTTTTAATATTCAAACTTGCTTGCAAAATGCACAAGACAAGATTGAGTTTTTGTAGTTGGAGTCTCAGCTTCAGCAAGATGAACTTCAGCAAAAGAGTCACCATTCTGAACCTGTTTATATTCAGAAAATTGAGAAGGACTCTCATCAGCAGCAAGAATATAAAGTCGCAGTCGATTCATATTCAGTTCCTTGTACAAGAGCAGATTTGAATGCAGATGCAACAGTTCAGTCTACACTTCCCAAGCCCATCATCATACCTTGGGAATGGCTTGTCCACAACAAGCACAGAACTGGTCCTGGATATGACAAGGATGTGTCCTTTCATATTCCGGATTACTCCAAGCCCATCAAATTTCAGAGTGCAGAATTTCTTTATGACAGTTCACCTACAGCTGTTCCATATTCTGCTCCTTTTCTATAGCAACAACAACAATAGATTGTAAAATGCCAACACTGTGATCGTGTTGGCCATATGAAAGATCATTGTTTTGATCTTCATCCATGCAAGAACTATGGTCGGCACACCCATTATTCACATAGATGCTTCAGAAACAAGCCTCCTACAAGAAAAAAGATTCATCTTGGATGGATCGCTTCTTGGCAATGGGCATCAACAACCAAGAAGATGTTTAAGTCACATGTCAGAAATTGTTCTAGAATATTGAACAAAATTGTAGTTGAGTTTTTTCCATCATCTCACCTTGTACCTGACAAGGAGGAAAATGGTGGTCATCTACAAGCTTCGATGCTACATCAAGCGAGCCTCAGCCACAATCTCTCATTCCAGATTTAGAGTTGTAGCCAGAGACACAACAGTTCAAGCGAGCCTGAGCCAGAATTCGTCATTCCAGATTTAGAGTTGTAGCCAGAGACACAGATGCCCATAAGCATGCCTCTGGTTGATGGACATCCTTAAACCATCCATGTGAGGTTCATATTATTCCTCTTTTAGAACACCTCCTCTAGGAGAAGACTTCAGCTTCTTTCCAGTTTTGGTTGAGTTCCAAGAAATGCATCAAGCATTCCAGTGTTGGTGGTGATCCTTAAACCATCACAGGTTGTATAATTCCCTTCTTTTAGGTTGAAGGTCTCCCTTTTCAAATATGAGGGACAATTCCTCTAGCAGAAGCCCTTAGCTTCTTGCCATTTTTGGAAGAGTTCCGGGAACTGCAATAAGCGTTGCGTTCCAGTGTTGGTGGTCATCCTTAAACCACCTCTTTATGACAACATTTCAGAGAGTTGATTCAGCGTAAGTGCTGCCATGCATAATTTGCAGATTTTTATTACAACTCTCTTCTTGGACTCACACATACCCCTTCGGATTAAGGCGGGGAATGTTGAACACCTAATCCTCTATGGGTAGGTGTGGAAGGCAAAGAGTCACAAAGGAGTCCAAGTGACCTTGGAAGATGAATCCAAGAGTCACACCATTGTATTATAAATGTACATCTATGGTGAATAATATGAGTATCTCATGTTTATCTTTCTATGTGTGTGTTTATCTTTCCTCATACACCATGTGTGTGTTTAACAGTTTGGATCGGTTTCGTAACTATCTTTTGCCTTAGATGAATGATAAATGAATGGATCTATTGTTTTTGAACTAGAATTTTAGTTATTAAAGAATATTTAAAGGATTGCGGGATTTTTATATGTTTGTGTGTAGGATATCCTGTGTAAATTAACCTAAATATGCCTGGTTAGGGTTTCTGGTTAGGGCTTCTGTTGCGAAGGCTAGATCACAATTGTCTTAGATCTGAAGACACCCACATAATTTAATTCTCTCTTAGGGTGTGGAAACCTGGTTCCAACACCCCCCATACTACTTCAGGTGAAAGTTTTACTTGTGCAAGTAGGTCACTATCGAAAGGGCCAGTAGTAAGAGGGTTTTTTTGGTTAACCTCAACTTCTAACCTGGGTCAGGACTCCTCAAGCCAATATTAACTTAGCAAGCTCAGGGCTCCACCACTTCCACCTCACCCCATTGATTAAATCCAAATAATTTCTCACTAAGGCTCCCTTGCAAAGTACATGGGTGCCTCCTATGAAAGCACCGAGGTTATGTGGTAATGTACATCTTATAATAAGGCTTAGTCTCCCCCTTGAACTGCAATCAAACATGTTCACGCCACATGAAAATTCTCTCCACTGAATGGGCCTTGTGTGCCATGTCAACCCTGAACTTAAATCTCGGGCTCTCTACCATTTCATCGATTCGAAATCTTAAGGGTCCAAGGATCCAGGGTGTTGTTACCATAACTAAATTTTAGCATGACGTTATCCACCTTCACGCCCTCCATGTGGCCTCAGTCCCAGGTAATTCTTTTAACCCCTTGTGTTTCATAAATTTATCGTTATATGAGATATGGGGTTCTCCACCTTGACACACAAAATTCTTAACCTCCCACCCCACCCTATTACATTTTTTGGGTATTTCAATCATGGCAGGATTTTCCCCATCTTCCATGGAATTGTTCGGGGTACCAAACCTCTAGGACACGTGGGGGGCTCTAACACTTTGCAGCATTATACGACCAGGATCTCTCGCGCCTTTGTGCTTGGACATGGTTCCTGGTGTCATGACACTTAAGCCTAATTCTTTGTTTACTCCTACAAGCCCTGGACTTCCAGTCCCACAACACTTGGGCATGGTCAATGTATGTGTAAAATGATCTTTTCTCAAGCCTCCAACATATAGTCTACGAAAATATAAGGATGTATTCAAGACCTTCCACGAAATACCTTGTAGTGGTCTTGTTGATATTAACAGTCCTGCAAGGAAGAAAGACAACTTAAGAGTAAGTAATTATGTCTTCTCTTTGTTGGGTTTTTTGTGATTAGACACCTATGTTGAGATTTTGTTCCACAATGAATTATATATTTTCCATCTTTTCTCTGTCATTTTTTTTTTGTACTAATTAAAATTACTCTTCTTGTTGTAGTTGGATGATTGGGTTCTCTATATAATATAAATAGAAAAATCAATGCTGAGAAATCAGCACTAAAGCATAAGGAAACCTTCAATCATGTACCAATGGAAATCATTGATGAAAAGGAGATGAAGGATCATCCCACCTCAAATTCAATCAATCATAGTTTCATTGAACAAAAAAACCCATCCTTTGACCATTTAAGCAAATAAGGATCTTCTCCAAAATGCTACAACGTGGCTCCCCATCGTGCTTCTCCCTTGCATTTCTTCCTAGCAGACCTAATAATATTGCATTATTGTTGTGAGGCTCTAGCATATTTTTCATATTGTTGATTCAATGACATCCAATATCTACAAACCAAAACCTCCTGGAAACCACGATTGGCATTGGAAAAATATACAAGGAATCATCCCCTTCCCTACTCGTCATGTCTCATTCTATATGACATGGAAATGTTGCTTCTCTCTCTTTAATACCATACATAAATATACCAATAATTATACAACAAGTAAATAATCAGTGCATGTGTCAAATCAAGTTGGATAATTAATTTTTTTGGACACTTGGTGATGTGAAGGGTTTTTTTTTTTTTTTTTTTTTTTTTTTAAGCCAATTTTTAATTTTACAATTTGATTTAAAACCAAATAAAATTAGTCCATTCATGTACATCCATTAATTAAAGAACAAAAATTCATTTTTTTTTAAATTCAAAAATTCATTTTTTATTTTCAAAATAATAAATTTAATATTTAATTTTATAGAAACTTTGGTGTAATTTGTAAATTGTTTTAAAAATTTTACAAATTAATTAAAAGTCATATTTTTTGGCCACAAATGAAAATAGTGTGTCGAAGACATGGACCGTATATCATCCCTACATTAAATTTATATGTTGTAACTCATTCCACCTTGAATTTATAGAACCTTCACAAACAAATTTAATCTTACAGATTCTAACTTCATCAAAAATAATATATATATATATATATATATATATATATATATATGAAAAAATATGATATGTAAACCACTTCCAGCAATTTCCTTTGCATATCTTGTGCCCATTTTTTGGAGTTGTTCATTAATGTGGCCCAAAATTTATTGATACAATATCTTGTATTGGCCACCTTTCCATATTCAGTCTGCACCTTTCAGAGGTTGGGACATTGTGGGACGCATTTATTGGGGTACTTTCTGAGACTCTTGGCTCTTTTCACATATATTTTGGTCTTGAATTTGTTGGTTACAGTTTAGGTTGGTGTTCAATGTTTCTCAGTTTTTGTCTTCATGACTCATGGTGTGTTGGAAATGGTTTGAAGCTTTGTCTTTCTTGAGGACCTATTCCTTCCCCCCCACCCCCTCCCCCCACCCACCGCCTCTCTACCTTTCTTTTCTGTTTTTCCCTCCCTCTAATTATCAGTTTAGGATTTTCTTGGCATCCCCTATCTTTGCTACTCTTCCCCTAGCGTATCAATTCTCGAGCCTTGTATTTGGATTTGTCTTCTCCTGAGCATCATGCCTTGGCATTGCATGGTTGCCGAAGGGGGTTGGCCATGGACCCCATGGAAGAACTCATTCCGAGACACTGACACAGGAGGCTGCGACCATCTACCAAACATTTATCCGTTGATACATTCGTGTTGAGATTCATCATCTTGATTCCTTCTCTACTGAATACCATCAAATTTTCATAGATTGTGACATCCTTGAGGAGGTATCCCATTGGGTTCTTGGCCCTAGTCGCAGCAGGGGAAGACAAAATCTATACTTTAACACCATTATCCTTCATTGGTATTTGAAAACGATCATACACAGAGTTACAAAGGAGAAACAAGAGGAGTAGTATAACATTTTCTCTTCCCTAAATGACATCAAGCGTGTCGAGCAGTATTGGAATTTGTTCTTGGAGATTTTGGATGCCAGGATAGCCCACTTGGAGAGCCATCTCTAGTGTGAGAAAAATCATCCAGCTCCTCTAGGTTCGAGTGTCAAGGATCATGCTCCTGTGATTTCCCCGAACTCCTGATTTTATGTCATGTATTACAATAGTGCTTATATTTGTGATTTAGTAATGAATAGGTTTGTTTACTTCCATTAGTTGTTTTTATATTTCTCATGTTGTATCCTCCATAGGTGACCATTAGATCTGGTTTCCCTTGTGGCAAATTGAGTTCACTTATAGTGAAATCAATAAAATCATGAACATATGAAAAATATATCTTGATGTTTTGATGTTTTGAGGTAATACCAACATAAATTTAGTTAAAAAATAATGATATAATAAATTGAATTGAATGGAATTATTATTGTTATTACTTTTTCAATTGAGCCAAATTATGTTTTTTTATATGCCTCACTACGTCTTCCTATTTCTGGATTGTAGAGCTCCTTTCAATGCAATCAACTACCACCATGTATCATAAACTTTGATTTCCAAAACTATTCAATTTTTATCAATTACTCTTAAATATTTTTTAAAATATTCTAATAATATTAATTTTTAATTATTTTCAATTGAATTTATTGCAAATAATTGAGAGTAATGATTGTTATCCTCCCAATCCCTTATAAATAACATACTTAATTCATATCATGTATATTCTTGTTACAAAATGCTTAGTTACATGAAAAAAATACAAAACCAAAAAAACCATCTTATTTTTTGCTAATTGTTAAGTCTCTTTTATTGTGAGTAGATTAATAATATTCATTCTTGCATGTAATGTAACATTGATTTATCCATCATTTTCATTTTAAGGATAAATCTTTATAACTCCAGATGGGATGAGAAACAAGGGTAAAGCGTGGAAGGATATGGCTCCATTACCATCACCCAACTCAAACGAGGGCGGGAGCATGGCCTTCCAACTCACCACACATCCTACACTTTCTCAAAATGATGATCCACACAATAGTAAAATCATTATGCATTTAATGAATCAGGGTGGAAATTTATGGAACTCTCTTAGTGGTAGATTGGTGAGTCTTAATGTAAGTTGGCAAGGGGAAAGCACTATTATTCTCGTTGAGTTATATATGCACTTTTCTCCCAAGAAACTTACCCATCCCAAACCTGATTTCTACTCCTACACTATTGTTTCCTTTCTTTTAAGGGGGGTAGGACCAAGTCCTCTAGACCTGACCTCCCCCATTGTGCCCATTATTTTTCTCTTGCCTCGTATACTCAACAAAATTGAGGAGAATTTACACATGCTAGATTTTGGGAAATGCTTTAGTATCTTTGAGTGGAGGTTGGTTTCTCTTGGTGTGGAATGCCCTTATGTTGGTTGGGATGGATAGGTTGCGAGGTATTCGTACCCCCAACCACAGTGTTGGTCATATTAAAATCATAATTTACACTCAAGTATCTCTGGAAATTAATTTTGGTTGCACTGAATTTTAAAAATTGTTGGTTTTATGTGTCAGTTGAAAAGTCTTTCTTTTTGAAGCATTTTTTTGTCTAAAATGGTGGTTTTCATACTCCTAGTCTGATGTTAGACAAGATCTTCTCTTGGATAATTTTCCACCTTGGATATGAGTTTATTGGTTTTTTCTTTGGATGTGTTTTTAATTCTCTAAAATTTTATCTTCCGCCATTTAAGGTGCACTTCCTACACCTTCATTGCCGAGAGAAATTTTTCTCATAACTCTAAACTCTTGGTGTACTACCCTTTGTCTTTTCTCTCTTAGGTATTTCGTTTCCTTGTCTCTTGTTCATCGTTATTTTGGGGGATTTTCTCATGCATCCATCATCTCCTAGATTTATTTTCTCATCCCTAACCCCTTCACATCAAAGGGTCATAAGCCACTATGTCTCATCCAACATAGTGAAAGGGAGTGCAAGAGCTCACCTTCATTCCCACAATGCAAATCATTGCTATCAAATCCAAAATCCTAATGACATTCAACAATAAATTGAACACACTACAACAAAGGTTCCTGCAAATAAGGATGAACTAAACAATACATAGGTATTAACATATATTTTAGAATGGGTCGCAAATCCAAGTCATACTTACGGATGCCAAAACCAATACCTCTACACCATTGAGCTTTTCTAGAAATTTATCAATGCCCTTCTCAACAATGTTCTTCTAGAACACAATGAGGCTAAGTGATAAATACCATTACAATTGGATGAACTTCAAATTGAGCATAGCAATATGGGACTCGAACACATGGATACAACTCTTAGGTGGGCGTATAACAAAGCCATTCTAAATTGTGGCAAAAGACAAACTTCTCCAAGAACCCTATTTGATCCCATTGACATCCCTATCTCATCCCGAGAAATTCATATGGCCCACAATCTTATTGGTTTGATCTCTTCGGGCACATGATTATATGTTATCAATTTAAAGTTTTGGCAAGTCACAATTTATTTTTTATGTTTGACATACTAATGCATATGTTATAAGAAATGGAGATGTTAGTAGACTTATCTGTTTGATTGTGAGTTGATTGCTTTATGTGTCATGAATCTTATGTGTTGATTATTGATGAAATTGTGTGTTCATATTTACTACTTATATGTTGATTATTGATGAAATTGTGTGTTCATATTTACTACTTATATGTTGATTTATTGATCGTTTAATATATTGGTGAAGAGTTTTTAAAAGTTGTATATTTGTTACCACTATCCCCTCCCCCCTTTATTGATAGTTTAATATATTGGTGAAAAGTTCTTAAAATTTATATTTTCTACCACTGTCCCCTTCCCACAACCCCCTCTTAGTAGTGACCTGGTTTCCAACAAATAAAATATTTATTATCTATATAATATGTTAATATGAATGCACTCATCACTTAAATAAAACATGTTTTTCTAATAATTTGATATGCTTAGTAATAACAGTGTAAAATCATGTGAGTATATTTTAAATCACTATATTATTTCTAGATATATTTATTAAAGTATTTAAAGTATTTCCTTTTTTGGATTTTTTTATGGTTAAACATAATGTGTGGACTAAATTCATACAATATAAATCTATTTTAAATTTAGATTTATGAAATATAGAAAAAAAAAAATTCCAAAAAAACAAATCCCCTTCAGAATACAAAACTAGAAACAAAAGCAGTTTATAAACTCTCTAATATTTTATGGATATCCAGAAATAAAATAAATAAATAAAAAATGAAAATAATATCAAAACTAAATTAAATACCCTTACATAATTGATTTTTCTTTTATATTTACCAAAAAAAAACTTTACGTAATCAAACAAAATGGTTAAAATTAACATTATATTATGATAGCAGAAATATATTTTTATTTTTAAAAACTAACTATTTTCTCTGCCTTCGAAGCCATTGATGCCACTATCGTGACTCGAACCTGAGACCACAAACAAGACTCAAGGTGGCAATATTCGTGAAAAGGAAACACGTCTATGGAAAATGAAAGCCTGAGGCCGTTTCATTATATAGGGAGTGGAGTGTCTTTCCTATTGGCCCATCTATAGCGCCACAGATTCCTTACGTAGGCCAGATTTTAACCTTATTCAAATTTTAATTATTTTAATTTTTGTGTAAATCAACTGTTTGTATTAAAAGGAATATAATGTACATAGAGTTACAAAAAGGGGCATGGTGGTAACAGTACAAAAAAGGAATCATATTAACCAGGCATGCTAAAACACTGTAGCACAAAGCCCAAACCGAGCGCTTTGTTTAGCCTTTGAAGGCTTGGAAAACCCCTGTTGCAAACTACAAAACTTGGTACTCCTCCCAGAAAGGAAACTAATGGCGACTGGACAGCCACAAAAAGAGGCCACATAAAGAAAAACAAGAAACTAGAAACACATTTAAAGACGGAAGTTACAAACAAGAAATTAATCCTTGCTCCCCGTGACCGCATCCTCTTTTCCAGCAGCCGAGCTCGAGCCCGTGATCTTCTCCTAGCCTGTCGCGTCCTCATGCTTGAACCTGCGGATCATGGTGGTCTTGTTGTTCTCATCAGGCATTTCGATAGAGATATTCACCACATACTTTAGGTAGGTCTCAAAGAGATGCAAAAAACCTTCAAGTCATCGAGATTGTGCTTTCATTTCCTCTACCAAGGACTTCAGGGTCACTTCCAAAATGTCCAACCAGGCCAAATTTCTGGCCGACACTAAGGTACCAGCCTGGAACACCACCCGATTTGAAGCCTCTTGCATTTTCATTGATTTAGCCAACATGGTATTCATATGCCAGGCCATAGCCTGGGTATGCAAGAACTGTGTGGACCTGGTGGCAAGCGTACTAGGGTCGGTAATCCAATCGACTTCCTCTTGAATGGCCTTACCATCTATAGTTTCTCTAACTTTGGCCACTTCAGCCTACAACAACTCCATGGTTTGGTTGCCTTTGTGAGAGACAGATCTGTTGAAACCATCCTCCACCTCCTAAACCTTGGAGATAGCCTTGGAGCTACGCAGGTAACACTTCGCCATATTGTTTCCCCACCCCTTTTCACCAGGCGTACTAAAGGGAATTATAAAACTAAGAAACTCGAGATCGAGAGGCGAGACTCTCTGTAAAATATCTATGCCTGCACCGTTATGACCTTGCCCAGTATTTATAATATGGAAGCAGTTATTTCGAAACCTGGATTGAGTCATCCATCCTGTACAATAATTCCTCCTTTCAATCCAATCGTTCATGAGGTGGGGGAGATCTCCCAACCCTGTGTGATCCCCATTAGAAGGATTGCTGCACACTATTATTACATCTATCTGCCACATCGTAGGATTATATGTCATGGTGTAGCCAGCCTGATCCCTGATATAACTCTCCAAATGTCTCCCATGCTTCCCATAGGACAGAGGGCACTGATATCGTTGCATCGGCATAAAGGAACTGGGGAACCACACACAACTTTAATGTCCAATTTCCAGAGAACTATCCTTGCCATCTAAGGATCCAGTCAGATCCTTGATGGAAATCTGTTCACAGTCCTTCTGCAAGTTTTCAAGTGTCACATCCTGCCAGCGGGCATATAGAAACACCACAGGGTTGTCCACCGCATGATTAGCCAAAATATCTGCCATTGAGTTTGCTGAGCATCAGACAACTTGAAACACAATACCCTTTAGCATAGAAATGTGGGCAAAGATAAGCAACGTGGCTTGTGAGAGGTGCCAATGTTTGGTGACCTTACTCGGCTTTGTCCCATTCTGCAACTGTTTCGTAGCATTAATCGCCAGCATAGAGTCCCCTTCAACAATGGCGTTTTCGCTCTTCAAACAGACCAGAATCCTTAGACCTTGTTCTAGCGCAGCAAATTCCGCTTCGTTATTAGTAGCTTCACCCAATGAGCTACTATAGATATGCATGATCGCGCCTTTGTCATCTCTAATAACCCCTCCAAACTTTGGCAGACCCGGATTGCCCCTAGCAGCACCGTCAAAGTTCAGCTTACAGTAACCGGGGAAAGGGAGCTGCCAATTTTGAAGGGAGGGAGGAAGCGCTGGAGGGCAAGCAAGTAGAGCCAGACCACTAGCACTATCAAGTCTGAACAGAGCAAGAATGCGTTGTTCGCCCGCTGTAGGCCTGTCATTCCGATCCCCTTTAACCTGGGTAAGAGCCATTTCTCTCATATTTTTCATGATCTGAATTTTGATTTGGTCAATCATTAGGGGAATTTTGAGGTCTAAAATGGGCCTCCTAAGAAAAATGTACAACCAAAATAAACTTTATAAGAAACAATAGGATTCAAGATGATGATATCAACCATGGGGGACAATTCACCATTTTTTAATTAAAAGGGTAAAAATAATAAAAAATAATAAAATAATAAAACTACTTTTTCAACTCGTATTTTCAACTTATCTCCCAAAGTTTTTACTGAAATTTCCAGCAAGATTACTCGTTGGATGAAAAATTTAATTCCTCATCCAATGAGTACCCATGTTGCATACTTTTGATGGACCCTGCTATGCAAAAAATGAGAAATACATGAAAAAACGTGATTGTAATCACGTTTTTCATGTATTTCTCATTTTTCATTTAGTAGGGTCCATCGAAAGTATGCAACATGGGTACTCCTTGGACAAGGAATTAAATTTTTCATCCAACTAGTACTCCCGCTCAAAATTTGAGTAAAAACTTTGGGAGATAAGTTGAAAATACTAGGCTAAAAAATCGTTTTTTCCCTTTTTCCCTCCAAAATTTGATGATTTCATCAAATCTTATTTTATTATTTCCACTATTATTTAATAATTTCCTTAGGAGGCCCATTTTAGACCTCAAAATTCCCCTAATGTTTGCGTCCGTCAACTTGGAAGATACTCCTATGTATTTCCTTCCAAACCGACCATACGAGGAACCCAGGGCCGAGATGCCATAAGAGGTTAATAGTTTCGTGTTCGGCATACTTAGTCCTCCACCTAGCGATAGTGTCTTGGATGGAATCTTTCCTTCTGTCTGATTTCCAGAAAATCTCTGACATCCAATCCCATAAATTTGTAGCCCAGTTAGAGGAATTAAGGAGGTGATTCATCGTTTCCTTCTCTACCTCACATAGACAACAATGCGACGGCCCTATGAACCCTTTTCTGATCATATTCTCCCAGGTGAGGATTTTACTATTCATTAGGAGCCAAAGGAAAGGTTTAATCTTGGGCAAGTATATGGAATCCCAGACATTGTCATGCTAGTGAAAATTTTCTTTTAAATCCCTGTTTTCTAGGTAGTATCTCGCCTCTTTGAGGTTAAAAGCCCCTCCCTCCGTTCTACCCCACTGAATCTGATTGGCTTCCCCCGAGCTTCGCACCTTTCTGTTCTCCACCCTCGAATGTAGAGAGGTCAACTGGTTCAAGACCCTTTCATCTTGGGAGGGAAGGTCCAGAGCCCATTGTCGCCATTGGGGGGCCGAGTGATTGTTGGTCCAATAGTGATAAACCTTCAATCTGGCTAACCTCTGAAAACTTTGCTGTGTGAGTTGATACTCCGGACTACCCAACTTGGGAAGTTGTTGCCAGGCATCTTCCTAGAAGAATGTCATTTGGCCATTCCGAATTTCCCAAAAATAATGTTCTTGGATGATATGTTTACTAGGCCAAGCTAAGTTCCAAATAGGGGATCCTATGATTTCCCCTGTCAATTTGACTAAATCGGGGGTGGGGCACCAATCCTATGTGTATTTGGACTTCCATAGCACTGCCCATGGGGAAGTGGGTTCCTTAAGCCATCTCCACCAAATCTTGGCCCCACAAGATTTATTCACAGTTTTAGGGTCTTGAAGACCCAGACTGATACAGGTGGATATCGATGGCCACCCACCTATTCCATTTGGACACGCAACATCAATTCTTTCAGTTTTTCAGCTTAAGCACAACTTACTATTTTTAGCAGGTTTTCAGATCCTGCACTCCCGAAGCCGTTTTGGGGACTTAATGATCTAAGTGGATATTGGTGGTCACCCACCGAGTCCATTTGAACCCCCACCATCAATTATTTCAGTTTTTAAGTTTCAGCACAACTTACTATTTATAGCAGTTTTTCGGGTCCTGAACTTCCAGAGCTATTTTGAGGCCCTAAACGAGGTTTTTTGGGAAAACCGAGAGCAACATGGATCACATGGATCATAGACCATGTTGCTCACTGAAAAGTTTTAGTCCTTGGATAGATATTTCTAACGATCTATTGAGCGCATCAAACGGAGATCAGATGCCAAAGTTACGTCCCTGAGAATTTGAAACACCAATTTACCCAAACGGGACCCACAGTTTTGGCGCTTCATCTCCTAGGGTTAGGTTTTTAGACGTTTCAGATTTTACATTGTTTCTCAACAATAAATAGGCCTTCAAGCCTCATTGTAACACAGTTCAGGGGCTAGTAGCTGACACATCTCTTCTCAGGGATACACTGCCAGTACCCTAGCTCATCTATTTTCATTATGTCTGGAATAGGCCTTGGAGCCTCAATGTAACACAGTGGAGAGGCCTGTAGCAAACACATATCTTCTCATGGATATGCTACCAGTGCCCTCGCCCGCTGATTTCTGTTATTTCTATAAGCATGTTTCAGTTAGTTGTTTTGTAATACAGTCCAAAGGCCTATAGTCGCCACATATCTTCTCAGAGATAAGCCTACCCATGCCCTCGCTGTTTATTTACATTTTGTCTGTAAACAACTTTCAATTATGTAACATAGTTCAAAGGTCTATAGCCGCCACATCTCTTCTCAGAGATTCACTACCAGCACCCAAGCTATTTTATTTCAGTCATTTGATTATAATAAAATGAAGCATTATTTCCACTACGTCTATGTATCTATGGCTATATGTGTATTTTGTTGCGATCCTGCATAAAATCTAGATTAGTGGTATCAGAGCAGTCCACTCTTTCTCTATTTTTCTCTTCATGTCCCCAATGTGGCTAGGGTATAAGAATTTCAACCTCGCGAACCCTGACGACCCCCCATTGCAGAAGGAAATAAAGACAAAGGAGCAGGAGGTCCTATCAAAATCTTGCTCGAGGAGGCCCTCGAGAAACAGAGGAACGCAATGATGGATAAATTTTCCCAGATCCTTCAACGACTGCCTAGCGGTGGCACATCTACATCCAGCATGTCTGCCAACAGGTCCGCGACATCCTGGACAAATCCAACACCAAGTTCAGCAGAATCCCCCCCCCTCCAAATGGAGGAACTTAACGCAATGGAGACCATTGCTTCCTAAGGAGGGAGGAATGATCTAGGTGGATATCAGTGGCCACCTACCTATTATATTTGGACTCGCAACATCAATTCTTTCAGTTTTTCAGCTTCAACACAAATTACTATTTTTAGCAAGTTTTTGGGTCCTGCACTCCCGGAGCCGTTTTTTGGACTTAATGATCTAGGTGGATATTGGTGGCCACCCACCGAGTCCATTTGAACCCCCACCATCAATTATTTCAGTTTGTAAGTTTCAGCACAACTTACTATTTATAGCAGTTTTTCGGGTCCTGAACTTCCAGAGCCGTTTTGAGGCCCGAAACGATGTTTTTTGGGAAAACCGGGAGAAACATAGGTTATGAAGTTTTTTGGGAAAACCGAGAGAAACATGGGTCATAGACTAATGTTGCTCTCGCAT